>JAQOWM010000975.1:575000-647500 GCA_029041755.1 Resseliella maxima
GATTGAATGCATTTTGCACAGTTGCAACAACACATAAAATACAATGTACACTCGACATTCTTAGAATAAATGCCATTGAAATGATTTTAATATGCACACGATTTCGGAATTCATTTCCTATTGTTGCAAGAGTGCGTGCTCATTGTACAATCTAAATAATCATTATTATACGACAGTGTCTAAAATTGATTGCAGTTGAATTTTTATCAAAAAAAAAAAAAAAAAAAAAAAAAAAATAAAATGCTTAAAGTTTGATTTGTTGCTGAAAATATAAACCAATAATACTCAAAATGAATAGATTCAATATTACAAATTGCAAAATCATGTAATTAGAAATGCGCGAATACATATTTGTACGAATTGTATAAAAGACTAAATAAATTAGTTTGCAGAATGTGCATAATTATTATGATTCAACAAAGTTATTTAAAAATGATCAATTTCCAATCATTTATTTGTATATTACATAGAAAATAGACGAAAATAGACGAAAAACCACAACCAAAACCAAATCACAGAATGAAAGGCTAATTATCAATTTTGAATTTGGAAATATTATTTCATTTCATGTACATGTATTTTTAGCAGAGCTCAAGAGTTTTTCGGTAGAGATTGCATATCATATTGAATGAATGAATGGGTATATGTGAGGAATTTGCATTAATGATTTGTTTTTTTTTTTTTGCCCCTCAAAATTAGGCACTGCACCACATCAAAAACCAAATCCCATTTATTTGTATTATCATCAAATGCCAAAAGCGAACGTGACATGCGAGCATATTCTAGAAAATTAAATTAGTATCAAGCCACAAACTAATATGAACTCTGGCCACAAAATATCAATTAATCTCTACCAATACCTAATTTGTGAAATGTGTTAATAATAACATTAATTAATACACGGACATGCTCGGCGAGAGAGAGAGAGAGAGAGAGAGAGAGAGAGAGAGAGAGAGAGAGAGAGAGAGAAAGAACGAGAGAGAGAGAGAGAAAGATAGAGAAAGAGAGGGAGGAGTGAATAGCATCTGTTTTAATTTATGATTAATGCGCGAATAGTAATAATTGGAAAATGTCAGAAACCAATGTAAAATATTTGCAGTAATAATAATAATTTTTGTGTTTAAACAAAGAGTCGGGGAAAGTTTTTGTTTTTTTTTTTCATTCTTTGGCATACATATTGGATTTTGTATATGTTTTTTGAAATTCTAAGCACAAACATACAAAAATCTATTTGAAATGAAATTGAAAATCCATAAAATTTATTTGGAAACAACTCAAACTTCATTGTTGCTTTGTTCTCTGTTTAATATCTGTTTTATTTGTGTTTGTAAATTTGCATACGCAAAAAAAGTGCCAACAGATTCTCTTTCTTTTTCTTTTTCTTTTTTTTTTCTCAATTCGATAAACGAGAACGCAATTTATTTGAAATTATGTAACATACCGTTAAAAGTTGTTCTTTATTTCATGAATATTTCTAATGAAAAGTAATCTTTCTCATTTCCGTTGAAAATTTTTATGAAAAATGAAAACCGAATGAATAAGAAGGATAAGAAATGTTGAAAGAAGAAGGAAGACGGATGGAATTGCAAAAAAATGTCGTTGTTGAGCATTTTTGCTCAAAATGAATGGTTAAAGAATATAATCAAGTGTAATTTGAGTATGTGATTGTTTATATTTTCTGATGAATCTGAGAACTGGGAATTTTCATTTCAGATGAGATATAAAGGGGAAGGAGTGAGATTGTTAGCCTGTTGGAAATGATCGGTTCAGGTGACATGATTGTATAATGTTAAAACGACTGAATTGTGGTACATTTGACTAATAGGAAATTGTTTTCGATGTAGTAGTCAATTTTTCAGTATATAATAGAAATTGAAAATTGCTTTTCATCCTCTCTTTTGCTCTTATTTCACGAAATTTTGCATCGGTTTTTCCATCATCGGCTGCATGCAGACAACATAACTAACCAAGAGTAGCAGTAAACTGCAACATTTATGCATTTAATGTAAACGATTACAAAGTTCAGTTCATAACATGGCATTTTCTTAATGCATATGTGTGTTGCTGCTGCTGTTGTGGCGGCTAGATTGTGCTGCACACTGAACTACACACACGCACATAGACACACACACATACATACAGCTCGTGCTGTTTGCTGTTTAATGTTGTTTATTTCGATTGTTGTTCGCATGGGTTGGTGCAGTTTTCTCATTTTCTGTTGATGGTTTTCTATTTCGACTTGGAGCCCAGAGAACGTGTTGGCGTATGCCATAGGGATTTCCTAATTGAAAATTTGATGAATACATGCAGGCATTGCATACATTGCGCTCTCTCATGAATATTAGATGCAACGTGAATACACATTGAACATATACATATATATATATCTATATATTTATACATATCTATGAATTTTCGTCTATTGAAAAGCGAAAATGAACGAAAATACACAACTTTTATTCCATTCGAAATTGAAAGGTGATGTGCTGTGTACTATGTTCTGTTCTGTTGTATTCAGTGCTCATGCATCGACACTTTCATATCCAAACGGTACTGACCGTACGTGTGAAGAGTGTTTTGGGTGCAAGCAGCGAACATTCTTAAGAACCAACGAAAGTACACACACACACACACACACACACATGAAGCAGAGCAAGAGGAAGACCGAAAAAAAAAAAAATAAAAAATAAAAACAACAACTACAGAAGTTGCATGGTGTTTTAGTGATTCATTTAACCAACATTTATATTTTATCAAAAAACTTTAAACCGAAAATTTTCTACCTTTTAGCCATCAAATATTAATAAACACCACTTCGATACACGTGCATATCTTGCAACATGCACAAAACCACACAACATAGCTCATTCTTGACAAAGAATTGCTTTCTCTCTCTCTTTCTCTCTTTCTCTCTTCTCTCTCTCTTTTTCTCTCTCTTTCTCTTTCCTTTTCTCTCTCTTTCTCTTTCCCTTTCTCCCTCTTTCTCTTTCTCTTTCCCTTTCCGTTTCTCTATCCCTTTCTCTCTTTCTCTCATTCTCTTCTTCTCTCTTTCTCCATCTCTTTCTCTACCTTTTTATGTGCATCTTGTCAAACGTATTCTCTCGCTGAATTTTTCATTCAAATTTTCAATTGTATTCAATGCACATTTACTTGAAGCAATTATATCATTTCAATTTCCATCAGATGTGGTCATTTCGATGAAATTATCAAAGAATTTTAAATAAATTTAGTGATTAGTGCTAGTGAAACATAGCTGACTTGGTTATGTCATGTATAATTAAATTCATGTTACATATCGCTTTTGTTTCTCATTCAATGTTATATTTTATTATGTTGTGTTGTGAACAGGGCATTCTGGTAAAACAGTTTTGAATTTTCTCGTTTGCGACCACAGTCGTCATGTTGTACAGAGTTAAATTTAGTAAATACGATATAGCTTCTTTTTTTGTCAAATTGTTTGTGTAAGGCATCTGGAAACTGAAACAAATACAAATACAAATACATTGCAATTGCGCAAATGAATGCTTCATCAGGTAATAACAGAGAAAAGAGAAAGAAGAAGAAGAAGAAGTTAATTAGATGATGGATTGTGTGCTAAATTGTGTTTACAACATTGAGCATGAATTTCATTTTATATTTGTTAAAAATGGCTTCTTGTATGAGTTCCAATTGCAAATGTGATTATATCGAAAACATGTTGGCTATTTTTGAACGTTTAAAAGCTCATTTGATTTTATATAAATGATTGAAATACATGCAAGAAGACTGTCAATCAGTTGTGTGCGATATATTTTTACACATGAGAATGGGGTCTTTCGCATAATTATGATCTCAATTCATCTTTTAATTCAATCAAATTAATCGCTTCACCTAAGTACGTAGAAAAACATGATTTTGCGTGAGACATATTGCAATTGTGGAAATGAGAATGAAGCAAAAAGTGAAGGCGAAGGTAAAGGGAAAGAAAGAAGAGAGAGAGAGAGAGAGAGAGAGAAAGAAAGAGAGAGAAAGAAAAGGCAACAAAGCGGTTTACATAAAAGCATTTAATTGAAATTATGCTTTAATGGAATAATCAAAGCATATGTAAAATGGTGCCAAAGGAGCGCTGCCATGAATGAAAGCAACCAGAATAATGTGTATATTTGTGTGTGTGTGTGTGTATGTATTGAATACTAAAACCGAAGCCTTTATAGACTGTTATCAATTAACTCGATCGATTTAAGTGCAAATGTGTGGAAGTGTTAAATTAAGGCAAATTGAGTGTACAAGCCCATAGATGGATAGATTAGACATTTTTTGGTTTGATATGCGTTCAATATCTCATTTACGAATATTCTTGATGATCTATATGCATACACGCACGAAAACACACACACACACACATGTCGTTCCTACCATACTTTGTTTACAATATGGGAATTGGAAAAAAAAAAAAAGAAAACCAAATCATGAAACGACCCATTAAATCGATTTATGTGAGTTTCCCATTTCCAAAATTAAATTCATGATAAATATCGTATGTGCAACAAATACGAAAATGAATCATTTTTAGTTATGTTTTTCATTAATATAATTACTATTAATCTCCCGGAAAATTTCATCTATTACATTTTATTTAATTAATTAAGCAAATGGAATTTAATTTCATCGTAAACAAGGCGAATATGTTGGATGTTGGTGCGTGTTTGCTCTTCTCATTTGGTTTTTGCCGGCATTTGCAGCATGATTTTTGAATTTTTCCATTTCGTTAAAAGTGCTATTGCAATGAACATATCGTTGTTCTGTCTCTCGTTTGTTTTTTTTTTTTTTTTTTTTTCTTGTATTTTAACATTTTTTGGACTCTCATTGTTGTTGGGTTGTTGTTTTTTTTTTTCCTGTGTTTTTGTTGTTATTTGTTTGTTTGAGAGTGTATATGTGTATGAGTGTGAGTGTGTGGTGTGGTGTTTTAATATGCATGCTTGGTAAAGCTTCAACAAATATAATTGGTGGATAACGAAACATATGCCGAATAAAAATGTGGAAGTTTTACCCCGGATAACGGATGAGTGGTTTTACAAACCCTTTCAACAAATTAATTCATCATCATTCGTAATTGCACTTCATTTCTCAATAATTGATAACCATAAGCCCGGAGTCTGAATGAGTGGCACCCACCTGGAAAGAAAAACAGAAAAAAAAAAAAAACATTAAACATCAAACTAACTTTTGTACGTCAAAATATTTTCGGCTACATTCTACCAACTATAACTACAACTACAACTACATTCATTTGCGTTTGTTGTTTTTTCTCTCAACATTTTGTACTCTCATGAATAATCCAAATGAAATTTGTTTTTGTTTTGTATTTAAAACATGTTTTTTTTTTATTCCTTTTTTATTCGCCACTCATTTCAAAATCCCTATTAAGGCAATTAACTAGAAAATGTATTCAAGTCAACATTTTCTGCATTTGATGTGGAGACGATATGCTTCATTCAACATTATAACGTAACATTTATACTTGATAGCTTGTTATCTGAAACATCCACATAAAAGAAAAAAAAAAAAAAAAAAACAGATAACATTTCATATTTACGAGTTCAGCTGATCGCCTCGCATTACATTCTTAAATGAGTTTTTGTTTGATAACGAGAAAACGGCAAAAAGTGCACACAAACAAAAAAACAAAAAAAAAGCGAAAAAAATGAGGAAAAAAACGCATACACGATTTTTAATTAAATATGCACAATACATGATGCACATAAATTCACGTATAAATTGGCTCAATTTATTGATTTCGCATAATGAAATTGTAATAACATGTAACTCAAATGAACTGGCATATCTGTGCATTGGACAGTTATCAATAAGCTGAGATCTCTTCGAAGTAATCAATTATATGATGTTGTTTTGTATGCCGATTTTTTTTTTTTGTTGCCTTTTTTTTCTGCTGGTTATTGTTGTTGTTATTTTTCGTTTGTTTCATTCTGTCAGTTCCTCAGTCTTCAATGGTCGATCTCACGCCATTACCAAGCCGATAAAAAAAAGTTAAAAAAAAAAAAAACAGTCGCTCAACTGTCTTTTTTCTCTCTACCTCCCTCTCTTTCTCCTTTTCTCCCTTCTCTCTCTCTCTCTCTCTCTCATTCGCGACCATTGCACAGAGAGCAACGGGCGTGTATTTATAGTGCGAAATAAAAAGAATCGAAATTAATTAATTAAATTTCTGCTCGTTTTCAGAACCTGTTTTCAATTTTATTTATTTAATTAAATATTTGCACCGTTATACGATTGTACTTTTCATGTTATTGTGGTCGAATACGGAGTGTATCTGTTTGCGCGCATGTGTGTGTGTGTGTGTGTGTGTATTCGAGTATTTTTTCGAATCTCTTCTCTCATTGCGATCGTTTGTTGTATTTCAATGAGTAATATTTCTCTACAAAACCGTGTGAATTTCGCGCAACTCACACAAGTAGCTTTGGCTCAATGTGCTAACAAATAGAATTGTCAGTTTAAATTGAACAATTATAAATAATTGCCATGTTTCAGTATGTTTTAACACATAAACCGAGACCAGAAGCGGATAATGCGGTTTTGATCATAGTATATTATATTTTGATAGTAAACATTAGGCTAATTTAGCGAATAGCAATCAATTTCATACTATATGTTTCTAATTATAATGAGAGAAGTAGAGAGTAAAGTAGATATTTTTAATGAAAAAAGAATGAGAAAACCAAATGCTATTTAAAATTGAATTATAAATGATTGATAGTTGGATTATGCAATTGGCATTAGACATAATCTCCAAACACACACACACACACACACACACCCACACCCACACCCACACATACACACAAGCTACCTCATTATACAGATGAATTTATATCGCTAAATGCTCAACTAGATTGATTGAAAGGTGATTGATTTGAATGATGTTTAGATTATGCATTAAAATATCTTATTAGTGACGTGTCGTTTCGCAGATACTTGCAAATTTTGATATTTGGATTAATACCGTCTTAAAATCAATCATCATTTATGATGGTTGGGTGTTTCCATCTGCAAACGAGCTATAGCCATCGTTTTCTCTCTTGGTAAACGTATTTTATGCGATTAAGCAAACATTGAGAAATCAAAGATGTAAACATTCAATGTACCTCAATGAAAGTGAGAAAATGAATTTGTGTGTGTGTGTGTGTCTGTTTGCTTAAAATATGTGAAGAGCCAAAGAACAAACGTTCGTTTGATGGAAGAAAATCGTCGAAGACGAAACGTAGCCACTTTAAAGACAATTTCATAAACGAAACGCTATAAAAGCAACTGAAAATGACTGAGTAAACACGATTTAATTGAATATTTATACATTCACGCGAATTGATGTCCATTTGACATAAACATTGCATAAATGAACATTTAATCTGTTGCTACAATTTTACTTTGTCGTTCATTCTTTTTGGCATTATTCATTTAAAATTAAGGATTTTCAAGTGGCAGCATCAAAAAGTCATAATCTATTGCTGAATCAAACAACCAACCAACTAAAAAGACACTGTCTACTTTTCCATATTTTCGCGATTGTTTGCATGCAAATTCATAACATCTTACGCTTATACTTGAAACAGTAAATCATCTTAGATGAAATATAAAAATGTGTTTTTAACCTTCTCTCGCTCTCTCTCTCTCTCTCTCTCTCTCTCTATCTCTCTCTATCTCTCTCCTGCTTTCTCTATCTCTCTCACACTCTCTCTCTCTCTCTCTCTCTTCCCCTCTCTCTCTCTCTCGCTCTCGCTCTTCCTGTCTCTCATAATCTCCCAATCACACCTCTGTCTCTCTCGCACCCCCTTTTCCTATTTTTTTTTTTCTCATTCAAAAAATATCGCTCGGAAACAGAAGCAAACGAATTAGATTACAGCCAGCTAATTTGATGTCTAAATAAATATAAATTTAGAGTAGAAAAAAAAAAGCGAAATCACGTAGCATATGCATCGCAACTGTTTTCAGATGTGCTGATTTGTGTCGTTCGCCACCACTTTGCAATCTTGACGCGCATTATCTTCTTCTTTTTCTTGCTCTCTATCTAGCCAAGCCAAGATTATTTATTTGCTTCCTTGTTTGCTCGTTAAATATTTACAGTTGATTCGATTAACATTTCAAAAGAAATACAAACGAAATCGCAAATTGCATGACTCTTTCTCTCGCAATGCGTTCCGAATTGCTTATTTTTAGATTACCAATGGCCGATTTGCTGTCGTTTTATTTTATTTTATTTTTTTTTTTTTTTTTTCTTTTTGCTCTAGTGATATATTTGTTTATTCTCTTTTTCAATGTTTTTTTCTGAATATTTTTCAAGCATCCAAATAGTGATTTCATCAACGCAGACTTTTTGTAAATTAATTACTCATTTTATACTATTACAACAACAACAATAAATGAACAACCCGAATTTTCTCACATCATTCAATTAGTCCAAGAGTTATGTGTTAATTCAAATAACAAAAAAAAAAAAAAAAAAAACCACACGCGTGCTTGCGCCAGCACGATCATAGAAAAAGAAATGTGAGTCATGTAAAAAGATTAACAATCAACATAGATTAAAGAAGAAACCAGCACAAACTTTGCCAGCCAATCACACACAGCTGGCATATAGAAAATAATATACAAAACAGCCCATATGCTAGTATATTTCATATTTTTTTTAAACACACACACGCGCACATTTCTGACACCTGATATTATTAATTTAAAAGGCATATAATTAAATTGAATGACGTCAACATTTTTTTGTCAGTATGTCTACTTTTCTCTCTATCTCTCTCTCTCTCTCTCTCTCACTCTCCCTTTTGCTTATTTTTTTTATTTTCTTCCATAAACTTGTTCCAATTATCAACTCTTCATTCAAGTGTTAATTCACTTTTTGAGATTATTTATCGTTAAATTGCATTCAAAAATTCATTTTTAAATCATTTACTCTTCTTCATCATTTTTCACACATTTTGTTTCGTTTTCTCAAATAAATCACCTTTTGCATTTATTGAAATCATTTATATCGTTTATCTAGATATCTAAATTGTAGATACGATGAATTTTATTGAATAAATATAGAATTATACAGATATTTCATATTTCATAATGACGTCAAATTAAAGTAGCGGATATTCTATAATTATAATGGATTATTTTGTTTTTCTTAGATTGATGAAATATTCAAGTTATTTATTCAATTGGATTTTGTTTGCTTTCAGTGCTGTCGCTGCAAGTATCAATTAATATGGATTTGTTGTTCATAATTTTCAAGTTATAATTTTTGAACTCAAGACAATGATTTGTATTCTGCATTTTTTTTTTTTCAACTCAAGTGTTCATTAAAAGGAATCTCGCTGATGATATCTGATATTCAGAGGATGATGCAATAATAACTTATTGTATGTGGGCAAAATCAAAATGAAAAATGCAATAATAGAAATGAAAATGTTCGATTGGTTTTTTTTTTGTCAATTCGAATCCAATGTGTTTTCATATAATTGAAGCATATGATTTGATTAGTCATTCGAAAATATATCGAATATTTTATTATTTAAATCTTTGATGTGATCAATTGTTTTATTTTTTTTTTCATTTATTCAGATGTACCATTGACCAATCAACTTAAAAATGCCGAACAGCAAGTAAATATAATTTGATCAATGTCAATGAATTTGCTCTTTTTTTCTTTTGCAAATGAGAAATGCAAAAAAAAAAAAAAAAATAGGCCCATTGCATAAGCTATTGTTTGTCATATTGAATGGAATATTTGTATTTATGTTTATGTTTATTTAACAAAACTACTAATTCATTGTGCATATTTAATTCAATTAGTTTTTCCAAATAACGAAGCAACCAGCGTGCTATTATCATCATGTGACTCGAAAATAAAAACAGATGCGTGCCCAAACCACATTGATTCGGGAATTTTATTTAATTGAATTGTTTCTTTTTACCATTTATGTTTATAAATTGGTTGGATTGGGAAAATATTATATTCGTTCTGTATTTCCCCTGGGCATCAACCACAACCAAAAAAAACCCCCCCCCACACAACACCGGAAATTTGAAAAAAAAAAAAAAAAAAAAAAATAATAAATGAACATGAGAAAAAAAACCAGTCCGTTTTAAGTTGCAGATTTGAAATCAGGCAGTTGTTCGAATTTTATTTTTTTTTTTCTTTTTTCTCCCAGTTTCTTCCCTCTCTCTCTCTCTCTCTCTCTCTCTCTCTTTCTTTCTCTCTCTTTCTCTCTCACTCTTTCTACCTCTCTCTCGATGGAATTGCACATCAAAACAAATAAATTGGATGTACGCAATTAAAACCGCAGATATTGTCCTTTTTGGTGGCTGCAATCAACTCAACAGGACGCGCACAACCAAATGCTCAATTTCAACGGAGGAAGGAAAGGAAATTAAGGGCGACAGAGAGTAGGGGAAAAAGAATGACCAATGAACAACATAATGAAAAACAAAATCGAAAAAAAAAAAAACGGAAAAGAATTGTTTGATTGGTAAGCAGAAATAATATCAATATTTAATTAAAATTAAAAATGATGCTTGAAGTCATTTTAATGTTGGAAAAAGCAGCAAGTGGGCGACCGAATGGTTTGTTGGTTGTGGTTGAACAACAACAAAAAAAAAATGAACATTAAAATATCATTGAATTGTGGCAGCATATCGATTAAAGCCTCTTTTCATTCGCATGTTGTGTTAATCAGTTGCAAATAAATCGGTTGCTATGGTTGTTGTTGCTGTTGTTGTTGTTGTTATTTTCATTCTTTTTTGTTTGTACTCAAAACAGAAATCCATTCAACACGAACTTCAATTGTGTGAAAAGTGACTACATGCGTTATTTGAACGATTAAATCACTCAAGAGACTAATAAAACGCTTTAATATCCTCGATTGGCTAGTTGATGTACAAATGCCGTTAATATTTCAACGATTACTTTTAGGTAGCCGTTAGTTTTTCTTCGAACCAACATGAACATAAATTTTACAAACATCTCCAATGTTTCAATTCCACCTGAAGGCAAATGGAAAATATCAAAGGAAAGAAACAATTATTGCAACATTGATGTAATGGAAAATCTGTACCGAGAATTATTATGTTTTTGCTTTATTTTTTCATTCTCATATTTCATGCAAACGCAACAACAGCACCATGACTCTGTTACTATTTTGTTGTAACAGCTTTGCATTCATTTTATCTGTTGTTATTACCTTTTCAGTCCCTTTTCGTCTCTCTCTCTCTCTCGCTCACTCTCTCTCTCTCTCGCTCGCTCTCTCTCTTTCTCGCTCGCTCTCTCTCTCTCTCTCTCTCTCTCTCGCTCTCTCGCTTTCTCTTTCTCTACATAACGGCATGGAACAAATCTTATATCCATCGTAAAGGTGTAAAAAGACGGTAAATTACAACTACTTAAATCAACATATTATTACTTCGTGTGTAAATATTTTCGAAACATGAACATTCATCGATGTTTTTCTTTTCCACATTTTGATCGAATTTTATCTCTTTGTCGTTTTTGTTCATCGAAAATTGCGTTTCCAACAGTTTTGTTTACATAAAATCATACACACCGCCCCCCCCCCCCGGAAATGAAAACATTGTTCAAAATGAATAAAAGGATAAATAAAATAATTTGCAAATTGTTGTCTAAAATGAATGTTGATGAACAGAGATGACGATGCAAATGAATTACATGAAATATTGTGTCTCATGATTATACATCAAAGAAATGATCTTTTGAATTATTTTAGTTTTGGATGGGATTGAGTTATATATACGAATGGAAAAATACTGTCGGAAGGGAAAAAGTGAAGTGTGCACACTGTATATGTTTGATCATACCTTTGCCCTTTGTTTTACAGTCTCTCACTCGTCCGTATTCTCTTACTAATCAATGGGTTTTTGACTTTTTAGTTTTTTTAATTCAAAATGCGGATAATGTAATGAATTATTTTGATAGCAAAAGTAAATCCAATAACATTGAGCCCAAATGAGAATGTGCAATATGCAATGGTTTTGTATATTGCCAAGAATAGATCAGAAATTCCATTTACTTTGAAAATAAATACCACACCGTATACAGAGAAAGAAGAGGAGATAGAGAGAGAGAGAGAGAGAGAGAGAGAGAGACATACGCAAGAGTTTAAAAGGTATTAAATTGCAATATGACGATGTGAACAAGTTAAAAGACACGGAGAGTGAATGAGAATGATAATAAGAGTGTGAGTATGAATGTCGGCAAAAAGTCAGATTTTCACATCATTTTCATCTCATACATATTGTCTTGTTACATGCGGTTCAAATGTATTTAGTTTAAAATTGAAGTGCTTTTTAGATTTTACAAAAAGCAGCAAAAGTTACAAATAACTTGCAGCGCTAGCTATCATACATAAATTGCTTGAGAGAGAAAGAGGAAGAGACATAAAGTCGAAAAATGTAAATTGAACACACACACACACACACACACACACACACACACATCTCGTTGTGTTGTGCTCGTTGAAAAGCCAAATGTCTAAAGTTGTCGTCAACGTATAAAGTATAATTTGATAATTTGCTTATTTGGATCTATCGCTCTCCAACCAAGCATATGAAGAGTGTTGTGTTCTATGTTCTAAGAGAGAGAGAGAGAGGGGGAGAGAGAGAGAAAATGAGACAGAGGGAAAAAGAGAAAAAGAGAGAGAAAGAGAAAGAAAGAGAGAGCGTGTGTGAGTGGCGCGTTGAGTGCATTGAAAAACAGCATTAATAATATACACAAGTTAACATTATTAGATGTTCATTATCTAACATATCAAAAAACCACTTCAAAAGCGTGCTCTTACGCGTTAAACAACAACGAAAAAAATATATATAAGAAAAAAAGTGAATGAAGGAAAGAACAGCCGCAACATACTTGAAATTGCAGCAAGACAGAAGTGCCAAAGGCAAACACACTGTTTAACTAAACGAGCACCCCATAGGATACATATGAACGCAGACAAGAAAGCATTGCCTCCCTGAACTCACTCTCTCTCTCTCTCCCTCTCTCTCACCTTCTTTCTCTATCTCCCTCTCTCTCTCTCCCTCTCTCTCTCTCTCTCTCTCTCTCTCTCTCTCTCTCTCTCTCTCTATCTCTCCCTCTGTTTCAATCACTCACACTTTTTCACTCTTTCTATCTGCTTTTCTGCAAGTCAAAGAGTCATAGCCGCCTTGTAATATAAAATCGAGCTGATAAAATATAAAATATAAAATCAACAAAACCAAAACAAAGCAAACAAACTAAATGAAATCATGAACTCATTATATATTAGGAGAAAATATATTAACAAAGTGGATTTATGCGCTGCAAATGTTGTACAAAAGCAAAATTTCCCGTAAATTCTATTAAAAATAATCTGTTGTCACCGCTTCACAAAAAACGTAACAAAAATTAACAAAGTTCGATCGTGTTTTAGTTTTCATTTCCTCATACTTTAGTTTGTAATCATCCGGTTCATATTATTTTGGTTTTATTTATTTTTTCATGAAAAAAATGAAAAAAAAAAAAAAAAAAAAATAAAGCAAAAGTCCTTGATTTTATGCTTTTCATTTGATGAACCAATATCTGCTGTTGACTTTTAATATTTCAACATGATTACTCATATAATCGAGAAAAAAAAACTCAAAAGCGCATTTTTCATTTTATGTCGAAGTCTATTAACTTGATACTTTTTCTCATATTTTTTTTTTTTTTTTTTTTGCTTCTTTTGGATGAACCTTGCATTAGATTTAAATGTAACGTCTGATCTGCTTGTTTCAGTTGGTCGCTATTCAGACATTTCTGGTTACTTCAGTATCGTTGAAAAAGGAATATGTGGAAGAGCAATAGCTGAAATGAGAAAGAAAACAAAAAAAGAGGAGGCGAGCGAGCGAGCGAGCGAGCGAGCGAGAGAAAGAAAGAGTGATGAGAAAGCGGTGTCGTTGTGTGGGGCCCACCCATTGCAGTAATAAATTGAACGTTTAAATAAATGACCGCCATGCATACATTTACACATATATACATAAAATGCTATAAAAGTCTTCTGAAAATATATGTATTTAAATTGCCTTGAGGAATGCACTAAAAATCAAATGTGTTTAGAAAACATCATGATGTATGATGGTGAACACATCAACTATACCGTTTTAAAGGAACGTAATGCGTCACAGGCAGTCGTTGCCATTAAATTGAAAAAAAAAAAAAAAAAAAAAACTAAGAGAGATAGAGAAATGCATAGATAGATGGACAGAATGAAGAGGAGAGAGAGAGAGAGAGAAAGAGAGAGCATACAGCACACAAAAAGATGCAAAATGAAAAGTGCTACAGACAGAAACATAATTTTCCCAACCAACAATTTTCCATCTATATCAAACGCACCATCGTCAATGTAGATGAGAGCAAAGAGCATATTACACACAATCGCACAAAGTTTTCAAAGTGAAAATTTTGAAATTTGTTAGTAATTGGTTTTTAACGAACGATAAACGGTTTATGTGAAGTGTGTTTATTAATTGGCAAAGTACAATATATGGTCAATGGCATCGATAGAAATAGAGAAGAGAGAGAGAGAGAGAGAGAAATAGAGAAAGAGAGAAAGAAAGAGAGAGAGAGAGAGCGAAAGAGGGAGAAAGAGAATGAGAGTAAGAGTAAGATACAGCGAGTGAGTGAACGAAAGAATTAGCTTTATGAGGCTTGTGAATCATATGCATTTGTACGCAAAATGTCATTTTAAAACTTGAAACTTTTAGCATTTATTCTTCCTGATGCTAAGCGATATGCTTAAAGCCTTGTACTTTGTGCATGCAAAGAGGAAGTTGATTTGACCGGGCTAAATGTTAAAAATGAGATGACTGCTTTGAAGCAAATTTTTCGTAATTTTTCGAAACCAAAGAGAAAAAAAAAAACACAAAATTAAAAACGAAAACCCTCAAATTGAAAGAAAATATCATGGAGATGAGTTTTTGGTGGACAATTTTTTTTTTTTTCGATTGGCATTTATTCATAGACATAAAGTATGTCATCGAAAAATGAAGCCGCAAAATCAATGTAATCGATTTGTCGATGAAATCGTGAGTTGCGATTCTGATCACCCATTCACTTTGTTTATTGTTTGGATTATCGATTCATTAAATCCAAACGAACAGAGAAAAAAAAAAAGCTGGGCAAAGAGAGAAAAAAACACAACAGAATGAAAATGAAAAGAAAAAAAAAAGAATCAAAGGAGCGTAAATGCGAGTGTCATGTAACGGTTTAATGGGGACGCGCTCGTGTATGGCAAAAGGTTTCAATGGAAATATTTGTTGATTAAATGTGGCACTTTTTCATCGTCACTCAATTAAAATGCTATTGCAAATCGTTCATTTGTTGAATGTTTGTTTGTAAAAGTTTTGTGTATTTTATGGAAACCATGGTTCGCTTTGTAATGAATTCAATTATCGAGCACAATTTATTGAAATAAAAATTTTAATTGGGCCTCAATTTGAAAGGCATTCAAAATTATGTTTACAGCATTTTGAAGAAAGAAAGAAATAAAAAAAAAACGCATACACACTCACACAACCAATTTTCAAATTGCTCATAAAATCGAAATCGATTTATTACTTGTAAAATTTCAATTGGGCCAAATATACAATTCATGACATTTGGTATGGAACAAATATCAAGTTTACATACCGACATCACCTTCAATGTGAGTTGGCGCAAACGTGCGAAACCATTTACAATTTCATGTTAAAATGTTGTTTATTTGAAAGGTTTTTCATATATTGCGTAAGTTAAAAGCAATAAAATCAATTAAGTCAGAGTTGAAGTGTTAACGTTAATCACTTTAATTGGATAACCTTGAATACCATCCACAATATTATTGAATTGAATCGAAAATTGCCAATTTTATAAAGATTGAAGTGTAAGAGTTGAATAAAAATCTAACCAATTTTAAATGTTTTGAACATGTTGCACCAGTACATTGATACGTGAAAAATGGCCCGAAGGCGGCATTCAGTCGAAATAGATAGTAAACCGAAAAAAAAAACATATACAGCCAAGAGAGGAGAGGCAGAGTGGGAAGAAGGATGAAAGACTCACGTAAAAACAACAAAGTACAGAGAAAGGGTGTAAACCATCAACAAAAATCAGTCAGTTCTAAACCGAGTTCTGTCAATTTGAAGCCTTGCAGTAAAACAGGTGTTAATCGAGACACAATGTGTTCAAAGCCTGGCTTTGTTCGTCTTTAATTATACGAAACAAGGTTCAGCTTTTGCATAATTCAAATCTGCTGGTACGTTTGTTGTTTGCATAAATAATTTTTTATTATTGATGTTGTTGTTGTTGTTTGTTGCTGGTGCAATTTGTTGAATCCAAAGTGAGTGTGAGTTTAAGAGAGTGGCACACCACACATTGATAGCCAAAGGATTCTCATCTATAAAGAGGAGAAAAAAAAAACTAGCAGTTTCATTGTACTGATGAAAGATATGGCTGATATTCGTAGCAGATACATCTATATGAAAGAGTGCGCGAGCTCGATATGTGTTTCTGTTTTTTCTTTTCTTTTTTTTTTCAAATAAAAAAAAATCACTCTATCTGTTCACGTTTGCGGATGGTGTCACAGTGAACAATCATGTATCGAGTTTTGCGTCGAAGACCTTTCGAAAGAATGCTGACTAAGCATAATTATAGCTTTGGGGGAAAGCAAAAATAATGTAGTTAAAAGTCGTGAGCATTTAACCGACGTCTAAAAATGCGCTCGCGAGACAGCACATCGAACATGCACAATCAGAAATGATTCGGCATCGAGTCGTCTTCGCTCAGTATGTTGTCGCGCTTAGAAAAGCACAAACAAGCTATTTTGCTTCTTCTTTTTCTTCTTTTTTAGTTTTGTTTTGTTTTTTTTTTTTTTTTTTTTGTTTATTTGTTTGTTTGAAATGCTGAAACTGATAACAATCTGATCACGCAGACGAAGAAAATAGGAGTAATCATTTTAAATGTTGAATGTTGAATTTATAGCAAACGCCCTGTGGATACATCAAGTGCGATTTTTTAATTAATTTAAATCAAATGCAACACACTCATTCATTCATTCACACACACACACACAAACACACACACACACACACACACACACACACACACACACACACACACACACACACACACACACACACACACACACACACACACACACACACACACACACACACACACACACACACACACACACACACACACACACACACACACACACACACACACACACACACACACACACACACACACACACACACACACACACACACACACACAGGTTTTCCCTTTTGAATAATTCTTATCGGTATTCAATCATTTTGTCACTTTAGCATCAATGTGATGCAATTACCAATGTAATGGCAACTGCAACATCGATCGATCGGTCGTTTGAACAAAATGGCAATGGAAATACTATATTATGCTTTTGTGCACGTTTTCAAACTAGAAATTGAAATGCCAATGAGCTAGTGTTTGGCACACACGAAACCGAGATTTATAGAGGCAATTGTAATTGCACATAAAACTTCATTGTTACAATGTTAATGAAGTCGAATTCACGAAGGAGCAATTACCGGCCAAAACCACGAATAATATGGTTGACCGAAAAAGAAAATTATAGTATTGTATTTTCATTTCGTGTTTATTTCGCCTTTTTTTTGGGTCTGAATGTTGTTCTTTGTCTCTCTCTCTCTCTCTCTCTCTCTCTCTCTCTCTCTCTTTTCGTATCTAAAACACAAATCTTAACTACCACTTCAATTCGATCGCTTTCGATGCTATTTAATGCGTTTTTAATTATAAGAATTTCGTGTATGATTTTCTCTACGAGTTTGTATTTTCGACTCATCGACTATGACCTATTCGGGTTTAAAGTGTTAGAGAGAAAGATAGAAAGAGAGAAAGAGAGAAAGAAAGAAACAGAGAGAGAAAAAGAGACACAGAGAGAGAAAAATTAAAGACTGAGTCAGATAGAAAGAGAGAGAAAGAAAGAAAATGAAACGAAACACAGAGGAAAAGCGAAAGAAAGAAAGAACGAAAATGTTTTAAATGAAACTAACGATTTCAGAATTTGGATTTAGCTATGTCGCTTCGGGTGATGCCGGTTCAAATAGCAAAAATGTTTTGCAACACCAGCAAAAAATTGTGTAGAGAGCATACAAAGAGAAAGAAGGAGAAAAAGTGACATTGCGAGTGAGATACACACATACGCAGAGAGAGAGAGAGAGAGAGAAAGAGAGAAAGAGACAGAGAGTAAGAAAGTGAGAAAGAGAGAATGTGCACTCTTGTATTGGAAATGGCGAGGAAATTTGAATCAAAACTTGAGCAAAGTAGCAGGTATTGTTTCGAGTGCCACTTAAACTAAGCACATCACAAAATCAATCAAACGAAATAATTCAATTTGTGAAAATGTGAACATTGTTATTTCTAATAATACCAATCGATTGGTTGTTATTTCTATCTTGGCTTCTAATAAAAATGTATTTCTTCGTTTTTAGCTTGTTTTTGTATCTCTTCTTCTTCTTCTTCTTCTTCTTCTTCTTTTTATTCATTTCTGTTGTTGTCATTGAGAATTTAGGGCAAGCCAGAGACTGACCGTCGGTGTTTCGTACAATCAAATATCTTGTTATCTGTCGAATGAGCAATGTGAATTTTCAGTATGTATGGCAGAGATTGAATGAGTGTCGAGTGCATTTATTGCACAATGTAATGGAATTGGTAAGGTGTACATTTAACAGGATTGTTGATATTTTTATTATATTCTTGCATATATTGATCGTTAGTCATGCACTTTGAAATTTTTATTTCATTTTTTTCTTTCTGTCTTTTTCTCTCCTTTCGGTGTGTTGTTATCAGATTTTATTGCAGACAAGAGAGAAATTCAAAGAACACAAATGAGTAGATATATCATGCATGATAATAATAAAAAAAAAAAAAAAAAAATATAACCGATTCGAATGCTGAGCCGAAAAAACAAGTTGAAAAATCAACGAGGAAACCAAGATTTATATATATGTGTATCCAGCAAACAGAACGATTCATATTGACGCTCTAGTATTGAAAAGTATCGAAGAACATCGAAAGAGACAATGAGAACGAACGAATAAAAGAATGAAAGGAAGAAAAAAAGAACACAGACACAGGAATACACAATGAAACCGGTTGCTCGCTTCGATGCATAATATAATATTCAGTTTTAAACACGGCGCGTTTTTTTTTTTTTCTTCTTCTTCTTCTTCTTCTTCTTCTTCTTCTCTTCGTTCAGTTGAGGCATTGTTGTGCCAATATGTGTATTTATCCATAATCTATACTGTTTGTAAGCGTCGACTCGATACTACTCCTTCTTCTTCTTCTTCTTCTTTCAATTCTTTTTTGTGTTCATTCTTCTCTTTATCGTGTCTTTTGATGTCTTCTCTCTTTCATGCCAATCGAATTTATTGTGACACGATATACCTAAAAGTGTGTTTAAAAGACATTTATGTACAGAAATGTGTTTTAAATGTGTTTCAAACGAAATTTCAGTTGATATGTTCATGTGTATGTCGTGTCGATTCTCATAGTCAATTCGAATCCATTTTCCATCTATTTTCCCTTGATCTTTTGTGCAGCACTCTTTCAGTTCTCTGTCTTTTACTCTCCTTCATATCGAACGCGAGCGGCAGAAGAATTGTATGTCGTGCACAGGCAGAAGAACAACAATGGACCTCAGTTCTTGTGTTCATGTGTATGCGAGTGTACTTTTTTTTTTCCATCAGCCGTCGGTTGTTATTTCTCTCTTCATCTCTCTCTCTCTCTCTCTCTCTCTCTCTTTCTCTTTCTCTTTCTCTCACTCTCTACTTATTGCCTCCATTCAACACACGTTACCTGTGGATTGGTCGTGCTTATGCTATTCAAGAATATCGCTCATTTCCAAACAATAACGAAATGAGAATATATCGAAACGACAACGATGATATTTTTCTCAGCAATAAACCAAGCAAAAAACAAACGAGAGAAGAAAAAAAAAAATAATCAACAACGCAGACACGGGAAATAGTTTGAACTGGCAATTGTTTGACGCAAATTGTCGCTGAACAATAATTCACTTAATCTATTTCATTACAATACGTTTGATACGTACACTGATAATGGCACAAATAAAGTACTAATGTGTGAATAAGAAGCACAAAGAGACAACAAAAAAAGAAACCAATATCTAGTCATATTGGCTAGATATTAATGGGCTCCAATAACAATCATATGTTTTTTAGCCGGTAAAAGAGCGGTAGTTGCCGACGATTGGTTTCGATGACGAAAATTATTGCTTTTATTGTGAAAATACACAGTCGATACTGGTTGACGGTTTTGGTTTACCTTTTGTCTTTTTCTCGGTTATTTTATGGTTTTCCTTTTTCCACTGTGCCAAAAAAAAAAAAGAATGTTATGTTTGGCATATGCAAGATTTATAAGCACATTTTGGTCCGTCGCTCGATTCACATGGTACATATTTGATTAATAATCCGGTGGAAAAAAAAAAGAAATGAAACAATACAACTCGTCGACGTGCACTACACATACACACACACACACACACACACACTATAATGTATAATCCAATCGGGGCTATCAAAAAAGTGATAAGATAATTACAATGTGCACCGCACCATTGAATCGACACGGAATTACAAAGGAAAAATGGCTGGCATATAAATTTACATTAAAACTTCACCATAGGCTATGATTTATTTAATCGATAAAATTGCACTCTCTAATAGACTTAAAATTTATGGTTAATCGTCGTTTCGAATATGCATTCTTAAAATGCGGTCATTTCTTATCCAATTTTTTTTTTTTTTTTTTGTTATTCTGTGAATGTATATATTTCACAAAAGCAATTGGCAAAGAACAAGCAGAAAAAAAAGAGAGATGGGAAGAGAAGAGAAGAAAAAAAAAACGCCACATGGAAGTGAAATGGAATAGCCTGAGATAATCTTAATCCTGACCGAAATGAAAAGGTCTTTGAATTGAACGAAAAAGATCATATCTGAGTATGTTTAGTGCTTAGATTACTCTTTTACTATAAGCTTGCAATTATTGTCAATATTCTACTTCCTTTTTATCGTTAGCAATTTTCACATGATTCTTGCGCGAATACGGAAACAACAACAATGACTACCGAAAAGAAAAAAAAAGAACCCCCTCCCCCCCCACATTTTTACAAGTGAGAAATCAATATGCCCTTGAATTTTTTCCATATGAAAATTCTACGTTCTACACTATTTTTGTAGTAAATATAAATGAAGTAAGCAAACCAAAAAGCAAAACGGGCACAAAGTGCATTGAACCAAATGACGCATATATATTTTCTACTGACCGATACGGACTCAATGTTAATGCAATATGAATACAATGTATTTCATCGTTGTCGTCTGGTTGGTGATATTATACGCTGTGTCCATCACTAGGCTTTAGTTTAATGACTTCAGCACACCCGTAAATTCTCTTTCTCTTTCTCTCTTTCTCTCTTTCTCTCTTTCTCTCTTTCTCTCTTTCTCTCTTTCTCTCTTTCTCTCTTTCTCTCTTTCTCTCTTTCTCTCTTTCTCTCTTTCTCTCTCTCTCTCTCCCTCGCTCGCTCGCTCTCTCTTTCTCTGTCAATTTCAGCAAATCATTTCTGAGGAATTTTGTGAATTAGCAGAAAACATTGTGTTGAAATTCACCATATATATGTAGTGTATTAAGTTATATGTGCACTATGACCAGTGTGGAATTGCATCAAAAATCACCGCAAATGAAGAAAAAAACATGAAATTCGTCATGTGATTAGCGTCAAACAACGAATGGCTTTTATGTGTGCAATATTTAATAATTTCAGCACACAGAAAGTCATCATGTAAATGACGAATATTCGTCCGGACAAATATCATGATTTTTGTGGTTGCTACGCTTAATTTCGAGAATAACATCTTGTTTGCAATGATGAGGATGACGCTTACTGATAATGTCATGTTTTTCTCTCTTTTTTTTTATTTTTGACTCTTTCTCTCTTTCTCTCTCGCTCTCTTGTTCTCACTCGCTTCTTCGCATTTTCTCTCGCTCGCTCTCACTCTCTCTCGCTCTCACTCTCTCTCGCTCTCATTCTCTCTCGCTCTCTCTCTCTCTCTCTCTCTCTCTCTCTTGAGTCTTGTTTTCGCTTTCGCTCTCGCACTCACTCTTTCTCCCATTTTTCAGAAATGTAATCGTAGTTAATTGCGTCAACGTTCATTTCGTTCAAATTGGTTTGGTGCAGCTTGATTTCTGCTGGTAATTTAAACAAAATCCAACGTAAAATGGCACGAATTTGGTGAGAATGAGGGAAAAATGAATGACTTTTAATTTAGGTGTTGGGCTTAAATGGAAGAACGATAAACCCAAAAAAAAAAAAAAAAAAAAATTCATGAAAATGAGTTGCGGTACTTTGCCATTGAGGTTTTGCTATGGACAAGAAAATTCACAAAGCACTACGGTCGACCAAAAGTAATCAATTTAATGAATATTGTTTGTTCGGTTCGACTGAATTACAAATGCTACCCGAAAACAAATCACATCAAGATGCTGTAAAAGTTGTAAAAATTGTGTTGGCGAGAAAAGAATTCGCCGGCCACAGCATAGCACAAATGCATTACGGTCATAAAAAAGGGAGTCAACAATATAAAAAGATGAGAAGAGCAACAGAAAAAAAAAAAAAATCTAAATTGAATCTTTATTTTAACCGTTTCTCTGAATGTGCCAGTATTCTTACACTATTAAACCAAAGTGCATTGATTTTGTGTTCTATGGAACTGAGAATGGAATTAAGTTGATTTGAATCATGCGAATAGCTTTAATTACATTACTTGCACGATTTCCTCATTGTTTCCACATATTTATGAATACCCACACAATCAAAACATAACGCGACGTACTTATTCTCATTGTTGTTACTTCCTCTGTATTCACTTACATACTTGCATGTGCTTATATCAGAATTGTATTGGTCGGTCATCATTTCAATACATTTTGTCGGCAGCAGCGACGGTATTACGTAGTTGTTGTTTTTTTTTCTTTCTTTCTTTCTCTCTCTCTCTCTCTCTCTCTCTCTCTTTCAACAAACAATTTGTATGAATCGCTATGACTCACTTTGTTCAGGAATAAAAATGTTAAGCATTTGCCCTCGTGAGAAGCGAAACAAGTGTGCTTATATAAAATGCATTTACAACATTGCGCACACAAAATGCGCCCCAAAAGAACACATTCGAAACAAGTTTAATTGCTCAAAAATTGATTTAAAATCAATTTTAAACGCTGCCATCGTTCTGAAAAACCACATCAGCTCATGAGCTGATACACCACATTTTCATTCTATTGCTCTTTCTTTCCCTTTCCCTTTCTCTTCCTCTTTCTCTTTCTGTCTGAGTCTATGTCTCTCTAAACTTGTATCTCTCACTATTCCTGCCTCTTGTTCGCTTGATCTCTTTATCCCATCTCTTTCGGTTTTACTCATTTCAATGAGCGAATTGATTTTGTTTAGCCAGTACTACTGGCCCAGTAGCGCGACAATGATTCCAGTTTCGTGCTCAAGCAATATAATTATTTTAAATTGAATTTCATCAGTTCGATTTTAAATTAAATTAAGTAAAACAAATTAATTTTCAAGAATGACGTTTTTTTTCTACAATTCCAATTTCAATTATAATCTTTTTTCGTTTCTTCTCTCTCTCTCTCTCTCTCTCTCGATCTCATGTTCACTATGTGAATGATATTCGTTTTGTTTTTGGTTTTTTGTTCATCATCTCATTCGTCTGTCTATTTGTGTAGTGTTAAATCGTATTCGATTGAAATCGGATGTGCTTAAATGAATCGACAAATTACGCACGTTTTTATACGAGTTGTTGTGTCGATTTTTTTTTTCTTTTTTTTTTTTTTTTTTTTTGTCACTATGTCGCCTTCAACCAAAACAATTAACAGTCATGTTAACGTGCATAATTTCAACATTGAACGATTTGTATGCGTTTGACTCGCAAGCAATCGAATGTTTTGCAATTTGATTTGTTCAAAAGACATATTCGATTAATTGGAATTTCAGTACAGAGAAATTTTCGTTTTGTTGAAAGCTAAATTTTTACCAGCAATCAAATTGAAAAGTACCTGATGATGGATGAGGTGAAATATGAAAATTAGGTAGTTACCATTTTGGGAAAACAAATTGAAGGGTTGAGTTGGATTTGTATTTATTTGTATGTATATATTTTGACTAAAAATAACAATGTTATGGCCCCCAATCATTTAATTTCGTGTTTGTACTTGTTATTTTCGTTTGTGTCGTGATTGACAAAATTTAAATGACTTTGTGTGTCGTAAAAAGGAGAAAAAAATAATAATGTTTGAAATGTTCAAAAAAGGAGCTAATTAATTTCATTTGTAATATTGTACATTGAATACAAATCACATAAAATTTGTTACATAATAATAAAATTTCTAATTTAATGATGAAAACTCGTAACCCGTGTGTTCAATAAATGAATAAGTTCAGGCACGGAATGAAAATTAGAGGAACTTTTTGAATACAGAGAAGCGATGGATGGTTGGATGGGCAGGGGGAAGGGGGTAGGAACAAGGGAAAGAGTAATAGAATGAGATTCCAATTAAATCGCACCCATACAACTAACAACTAATTAACATAATCACAGGTAAATATCCGGTCGAAGCAATAGTATTAGGGATAGTCTGATGAATACTCATAACAGTGACGAAGCACCGCAACCATAATTTCGAATGCATACAATAAGACCGGTGTTGATAAAAGTAAAAAACAAAAAGAAAAAAAAAAAAAAAAAAAACAAAATGAAACTTGGAATGAGGCCATAACATTGCCTCCACTGATTTTATGACGATGTAGCACGATACACCGAAACGAAGACTTATTAATGATAAATTCAAGTTATTAATCGATACATTCCGACTTTATTTCTCTTCCGCAATCATAGCGCTTCAATTTTTAATGAATTTATTTAATACATGCACAACCCTATACAATGTAAAGATGATACGATTGAAAGAAAACGCACAAAATGTATGGGTATAATTTATTCAATGCATGCAAAGTGGTGGAAATTTATTGGCACCAGGATATCTCATTTCATCAATCAACATTTATTATTTTATATTGCACTTATTTTTAATTTATCGACAATTTGTGAAACTTGAATATTGTTTGATTTTGTGACAAAAAATTTCACAAAATCGATTTTAAATAAATGCTAAAACATTTGTTCAACATTTTTAGCTAAACGGATGCAAATGAGCGAAATATGTTCTTTGAATAAAATATATCAATTAAAGAAGTTGGTTGAATGAAGCGCTCGAAACGATTTAGCCATGCAAATTATTTTTGGAAAATATAAAATCCTTGAAATGAATGCGATTCTATATGCTTGTATTAACGGGGGCCAAGTGGTTCATCTTTCGGTTATAAATTTCCAATATGAACAAATTGAAATGAAAATATCATTCGAAATGCAAAGAGAGAAGAGGATAGAGAGAGAAAGACTGGTAGAGAGAGAGAGGAGAGAGAGAGAGAGAGAGAGAGAGAGAGAGAGAGAGAGGGAGAGAGAAAGAGAGAGGAAGAGAAGGAAATGACGGAGAGAACGAGATAGGGAGAGAGAAAAAGACAGATAGATGTTTAGAATGAGAATTGCGAGCAAAAGTGGAAAAGAGAGCTAACGAATGACGTACTTAGTCGAGCGATAAATATTTGATTATATGTTGTACAATGTCGTTGTTGGCAATGGCTTTCAAAAGAGTAAATAAATTATGAATTGAATACAAGTCGTAAACATGTGATCCCTATATTTAACAGTCACCACTTAAATTTACCTTAATTATTTAACTTTACAGTCGGATTGGATGATTGTTGGGTGGAAAGTTGAAGTTTCCTGCTTCTTCAATGATTTCTCAAGGGACGAATATTAAGCTTTATCTATTTTATATATTGCATGAATGCGCTTCAACCACTTTTGGTTTGTGTGCGTGTGTGTGTTTGTGTTTGTGTTCGACTTCATCTTCATATTAATGTGTGAGTATGAGTGTTTGTATTTGTGTGAGAAAGTGAATTACTTAATATTTTTCCCATGCCCAAACAAAACTAATACAAATCCACATTACAATGAATGCAATCCAATCGCAAACAATATTATATTATTTTTATTCGAACATCGAAATGGGAATCGCTTTCTTTCGATATAAATTTGCCAACGTCAGTTGTAATCTGCTTATTTAAAAGCATTTGCTGAGCCTCCGGTATTTTCATCTTTTCTAACAAGTAAAAAGCAACAATAACGCGAAATAACAACAATTTAACAAACAAACAAACAAATGGCAAATTCAATGGAATGTTAAGCAATGTTTAACTTTAAGTGAACGTTTTGCAACAAATTATATGTACACACGACTACTGTGTATATTGAATAGGTAAGAAATGCCAAATATGTCCAAATCTAATGGTAGATCACAGTTAATTAGAGTCAAAATGTGTGTAAATGTGTTCTTTTTTTTTTTTTTTTTTTTTTGTTCTTTTCCTTTTTTGAATTGCCACCCAAAAATTTCAATCGAGAGAATTGAAACATTTCTGTATGGAAAAGCAAGCCGACAATTTAAATATAACGGGGCGCTAATAATTATTTATCATTGACGCATATAAATGGTACACAACACGTTTACCATTGTGTTTATGAGAGAAAGAGAGAGCGAGAGAGACCGAAAGAGAGGAGAGAGAGCGAAAGAGAGCGAAAGAGAGCGAAAGAGAGCGAGAAATGGAGAGATTAAATTATAGGAAGCATGCTAAATTTGGTGTTGAATATTACCCGAATACGTTCGATTTAAATACATGCTACTTTACGGAATGAGTTTGTTTACACGCGCTATTCTCGTTGCTAGAACGCACAAGATACAAATAGAAAGAGGCAAAGAGAGAGAGAGAGCTCAAACCAGCTGAACTGATGTGTTTAATTTAAATATTTGCGTGTATGTGTGTGTGTGTGTGTGTCTCCCAAATTTGGTGTTTGTTTTTACCAACAAATGCGTAAAAATATTAGAAATATCCGGCTTCGGTCTGACAGTAATTTTCTCTTATCTTGATTGCAATGTTTATCCATTGTGTAATTTATAACGATTCCATAGATTTGGAACGGTTACAAAATGATTCTAGTGTGATTCTGACACATTCAAATGCAAACGAAGAAATAACGTGAGGCAAGAGAATCAAGTGAACAAACGAACAAATAAGCAAACGAGTAAAAGAGACGCCAAATGCTTGCGCGAACACAATTTTGAATTGAAACACCAAACAGAGCATGGATGGGCAAAAGATATTAACATTTGCTCAGGAAATACTTTTAACGCTACTTTTGAGCAGCTCTGCGAATTATTGTTTGAATCTCATTAAGCTGATTTCGAATAAAATGAAAGAAAAAGAGAAAAAAAAAAAACTTCTAATTTTTGTGAAACTCCCAACCGATTGTTCGGCCATGAATTTTCCATTCAATTTAAATGAAAGACTAAAAGTAGCGAACATAAAAACAAACAAACAACAAACAAAAATGAACGAAGAAAAAATAAAAAACAACTCACACATAATTCGAGATGCTTTTTCTCGATTGACTCGAGAAGGAACATTTTTATTTTAGCGCGAGAAAAAAAAACTCGATGTTTAGCAAGTGATGCCATTTTTCGGTGCATTAAAGTCAAGTCAAGAAACTAGTGGTTTGATGGTTCGATTAGTTCACAAAATAGCAATAAAAGTAAAATTAAAGTACTTTACTCAATTAGAATTTATATTGAAATACATTATTTGAAATTCATCGAAATTGCGCATCAATTAAGCTGATATAACTGATATTCGCTACTGTTATCCTTTCGCTTGAAAAACGATTGCAATTGGTTTATAAATGGTGGTTGTTTAGACTGAAAACAGACACACAAATTACGATACGTGAAATGATTTGTTTGTCTTCTTTGTTTTTGAAAATATATTGTGTTTTGGGAAAATAGTTCTGTCATCAGTAACTTTTTTGTTTGTCTCAATTCTGTCGAAAAAAAAAAGTTCCTTAATTTTCGCTTATTGTGTAGGGAATATTAAATCTTTTGTTTAATCTTCCGGCAGCAAAAACAAAAACAAAAACAAAAAAAAAAGTTTACGAGCAAAATGAATTGATTGGTGTGGGTGCGTTTGATTAAAATCGGACGACACAATTTCGGGTTGACGACCAAACGTGACGCGTTGATGCAAAATTGGCAGCCGACTTCAATATTTCATAAATTCTCTTAGCTATTTTTCCAGATATTCAGTTGGATATACATTGGAATCGACGACGGGCGTCGTTGTTCATGTCAATTTGTTTTTTCACCGTGAACAGAGAAAATAATATAATTTTTCGTTTTTGTTTTTTTTTTTTTGTTTTTTTTTTGTTTTCGTTTGTTGTTTGGTCGAGAACGGCGACGAAATGTGAGTGAACTGAAATAATAGCAATAAAATCAAACACAACAAAAACGGTCAACAAAACAGCAAAACGTGCGGCAACAAGCGATTTGTTCTTTTTCACTGAATAACACACATGCATTTTTATCGCGCGCATTAAAAGCAATTCGTTCGTTCTCGTGTTTGCAAACCCCTCACTCTCTATCTCTTGCCTGTTCTTCTCTCAGTCTATGCATGCATGCATGCATGTGTATGTGTGTGTATGTGTATTGTTTGGTTTTTTATTTTGTGCACTCTTTCTCCTTATGCAAAGAGTGTTGCTCAAAAATGTTTCGGCTTTAGTTTGCATTCAGATTGCCATTCTGGTGCCGTTGTCATGCACTTTTACTCCTCGGCATTCGATTCTATTTATCTCTCGCTCTTTTTTCTCTCCCTTTCTCGGTGTATTCTTCTTTTTTTTTTTTTTGCTTTTCATTCAATATTATATCTCTTTCTCCGAATCTTTCGGTCGAAACTAGACAACCGGAATCAATGTTGTACGGTGCAATTGAGTCGGCAATGGCAATCGATACATAACACACAGTACGAATCATGCTACAATACCGCACCTATACCATACCAATTTCAGTTATAACGTATGCCGAACGCTGTATTTATCGGTCATACATAGAGCACGTATACAGTGGGAAACAATCGCTATTTAATCTGAGAAATAGTTTGGCTGGCTGACTGACTAGTGTATGGTGGACGATGCGAAATTAACAAAAGCAAAGGGGGGGGAGAGAGAGAGAGAGAGAGAGAAAGAACAAGCAACAAAAAAAAAAGAGCTGCTGAAGCGAGAATGGTCTCCAAACTATCTTTTGTTATATTAAATTTTGCGACTTTTTATGCTCTCGTTCGCTGGTTTTCTCACTTGTTCTTTCACTGCAGCTCTTTTTCTTTCTCTTTCTCTCGTTTCTTTTCTATCTCTTTCTCTTCTTTTTTTTTCTCTCTTTTCCTTCTTTTCTTTTCTCTCTTTCTCTTCTTCTCTCTCTCTCTCTCTCTCTCTCTCTCTCTCTCTTTCACTCTCTTCTCTTCTCTTTATTTCTCTCTCTGTTTCTCACACACTCATTTTCTTTTTCTCGCCCACTCTGTCACACTCGATACAATTCCGCACTTGTTTCAGGTTTTTTTTTTCTTTTCGTTTGCTACTTGGATATTCATAACGCTTCTATGAATTTGCCATCATAAATGAAAACGATTATTTTTATGACCAGCATTTAAGTATCTCAAATTTGTTTGCAACTTTCTACCGTTGAATTTTCGGTGATAGTTTTTCACGTCTTTGGTGCTATTGTTGTGGCTAATGGTGATAATGCATTTTCTAGTGTGCGACTATGTGTGTGTGTGTGTGTGTGTGTGTGTGTGTGTGTGTGTGTATGTGATTTCGAGCATAGTGATGTTGCTACATGGCACGATGCTGATGTATACAACACGCTACGTTGGGCCCTTTTATTTGAGCGATGGAGAAAAATTCGTGCGAAGAAGCAGAAGAAACGGAGCGAATGCAGAAAAAAAATGGGATTTTAAAGAGCTGCATGCAATTGCTCTGTCATTTCTCGCTCTTACACTCTTAGTCACTGAGTTCACAGGATTATAATTAATGAAAACAAGAAAAAAAAAGTGAAAAAAAAAACCGAACGAAAGAAAAACGATGGAAAAAAAAAAGTTTTGAGATATTAGATGCCCCTCAGCATTCAACATGTATGTAATTGCATTCGTCATTTCATCGCAATGGAAAAACACACATAAGGGCATTTGTAACTTGCTTTTACAGTCAATTAATTGGAGCGTACCATTGTAAGCTTTTTGCTCGTTTTTTTTCCTTTTTGTTACGTGTTTTGTTCGCACATTTGATAAAATTATTTGCTTTGCAATTTATTTGTGCAATGTGAGTATGTGTGTTATGATGTTTATTTTTTTTTTTTTTCTTTTCTTTTCTTTTCTTTCTTTCTTTCATGGGTTTTGTGTGTTATTGTTTTTCTTCTACTTCTTCTCACTTGCATTTGCTTTTGCTTTCTCGTCATGCTTAACTAGAGGCTCTATTACTCGAACTGTCAACGAATATGCTTCGGATAATGGGGAAAGAAATTATTAAGCAATTTGAAATATTTTCTTTTCTTCACTAATTGGTAATTATTCCAAAATAACATGCTATTTATTCTGCTATCATTTTCAATAATCATTGCTTCTCGGTCTTTCGTACAATTTAATTCATTGGAACACGAAGGCGACGACGATGACGACAACAATAGCGGCAGTGACTCGATACATTCAATTGCTTTTTTTTCTTCATTGATAAAACTATTTGTATTTTTCTTGATTGTTTCTGATTTTTGTCGTTTTTCTTCTAGTAAACTTTTTTTTTTCAGTGATTTTTTTTTCGGTTTTTTTTTTTCTTCTATGCAGTCATTTTCATTTTCGTTGAATGAAAATCTATGTAATTTGGAAAGAAGTAGCAAGTAGACGAGAGAGAGAGAGAAAAAAGTACGAATTTGTAAAAGGAAATGAAGACTGTTGATAAAACACAATAGCCGACAATAGCCAAACAATTGGCGATTAATGAACATGTTACGGACGACTAATGCGAAATCAATTCTTGTAATCAATCGGATTTAGTTGTTCGCATTGGATTACTGGATTTTTATATAATGTAAAGGGATAAAAAATATATTGATTTGTATACAACTAAGACGAAACTGTACTTGCGCAAAAAAATAAAATATAATGTTGATTGAAACTTCAAAAAAAAAAAGCAGCAAAACACAGGGGAAAAAAATCAGCACATTACATTGTACGATGTTGATATTATCATTTTGTTGTTGGTTGAGGAATTCTGCGTTACCTGCAAAAAAAAAACAAAAAACAAAAAAATGAAAAAGAGAGCGAGAAAAAACCCGCCACGATTAACAAGAGAAGAAATGTAAAACGCATTAATTAGCTTAATTAAGTTGATTTATTTGTACAAGCATCAAAATGTTGGAGTTGGAGAGAACGAATAAAAAAAAAGAAAAAAAAGAAAAATAACAACAACACGCACGTATATACATAAATAAACAAACAACATCGAATAACAACAACTAACTACAATGCCTTAATTTGTGCAATGTTAACGATAAAAATGTGCGCGGCACATCATTTCTTATACTATGTACTGCTCCAGCAATCGACAATCAATTCGAAATCCAAATCGATCGGTGGTATTTGCATTCGTGCAAAGCACTCTCGTCGGAAATACTTGAAAACCAATATTGTGTATTGTAAATGTGTCGTGCACATCGATTTATATATTGATATAGCTAATGATGTTGATGAGATGTAGCGTGTCGAATGCCGCTCTCAATTCAGACGGTACCAGAGATCAAAACATCTTTGGGCGCTCTTATTCGCGAACATATACATTGCACCATTCTCCTCTTTTCTCTCACCCTCTTACTTTTTGTCTCCCTTTAACTTCTTCACGCTCAAGCTCACGCTCTCTCTCCCAATCTCTTTCTCTCTCTCTCTTTCTTTCCTTCTCTCTATCTCTTTCTCTTTCTCTCTCTCCCCTTCTCTCACTCTCTCTCTCTCTCTCACTCTCTCTCTCTCTCTCTCTCTCTCTCCCTCTCTCTCACTCTCTCTCTCTCACTCTCACTCTCTCTCTTTCTCTCTTACAGTTTTGTTCTCCCTCCTTCCCACACACAAACACTCTCTCTCTCTCACTCACTCGTATCTGGTCCAAATCAATTTTACAGAGTTTACTCGAAGCGTCTAATTAGGATATAAAATTCGCATCGCAAACAAGAATAACAGTCAACTGAGCTAATTTACTCATTTGCATTATCGCTTCATAATAATCATTAAATCGAAATAATTATACACACAAACACGGTGCGAAATGTATGTTCATTTCTATGTATGGCGTTCTTTTCTACTTCTCACTCTCTCTCTCTATCTCTCTCTTGCCATCTCTCTATTTTGGTCTTTTTGCCTCTGTCTTCCTTACCACACACCGTACGATAACGTTCATCATCGTTACTATATAATACCAAACTACAGTCAGACGTTTCCATTCTCGAACATTTTTAATAAACGTGTTTTTTTTTTTCCTTCGTTGTGCGCGCATAATGATGTGTGCCTGTACTACCAATTAAAATCATCATTATTATATTTCGATGGCAAAGTAAAATACAAAAACATGAATACAATTTATACATACTTTATATATGTACGATGTAGTATGTGTATATATGCGAAGTGTGCTTGAAATTGTCTGCATCTCGTTAATATGATTTCAATAGGGCAAGCGCGTTGGTGTTGTCAAACATTCAATCAACCGATTCATTTGTAAATCGATTTTATTTTAACAATAAAAAGCGTTCGATGCTGAGAATTCGTTCGATATCGAGAGCACGTGTATTTTTTTTTTTTTTTTTTGCTAATTAATGTAGCCCAACAAATAATCCCCTCGGATTGTTCAGATGAATTTTTTGTTGATGTTGCTGTTGTTATTTTCAAATTGATTAAACCAAAGTGGCCAATCAGTCGGCATTGAATGAAGAGAGAATTATTGAAAATTTGGTGAATAAACGCACATATATTGATCATTTTATGGATTGAAAAATGCATTGCATTGAATCATTAACCAAATATCAAGTTCGATTATGAACTCTTTGATTATATGGATTGTTGATTGCTGGTGCTGTTCAAAGTAGACAAGGTTTTTAATTAGACAGTGAACATTTACGCCATACTATGTATTATTCTGTTTAATCACGAATTTTTGGATGTTTTGCCATTTGCTCATTAATGGAATAATGAACCGGACGTCTTTCTTGGTCAAAATTGCTCCTTTCATTTGAATCCAACATTCACACAGATGGCGAGAGAGAGAGAGAGAGAGAGAGAGAGCGAGGGAGAGAGCGAGATAGAGAGAGCGTGAAAAAGAGAGAGAGAGCGCGAGAGAGAGAGAGCAATAGAGAGAAAGAGAGAGAAAGAGAGAGAAAGGGAGAATTCGTAACGCAACACATTAAATTAGTTGCATTACCCTCTTGAACTCGACTTTGCCGGGTAATTTTATCCAAAATACAGCAAAGAGAGAAATACAATATGAGTACAGCAACAGCACACAGTGCAAAGTAAAACCAACGTTAATTATATGGAATATTTCAAAATAGCATTCGAAACATGGATTTTATTCGTACACGTTTAATTTTCCCTTTCTTGTCTTTTTGGTTTGGCATGCACTTGAATTCTTCCATGAGGAAAGAGAACACAATAATTTGCGTCGCACAAAGAGAAGAAGAAACAAAAAAGGCGAGAGAAAAAAAAAAGAGCTGGCGAACGCAAAGCACAGAAAAAACTATGACAGAATTGAGCGAAAGAGAGAAAATGATTCAATGAACAACCGGACAACAAAAACAACAACAGCAGCAGCAGCAGCAAAAGCAAAAAAACTACGACAACAATGACGACGACGATTAGATATAATTATGTGTTTGCTTTTATTCATTATTACTGTCTTACTACTCTATCGGCGTCATTATTTCGTTGTGCAAATGTGCATTGTTGCACAAAGCATTTCCTCTGTGGTCGCTTACTCTGACATTCTCTACATGTGGCTGTGATACATTACGAATCGTGAATATAACCTGTTTACTCCGTTTTTTTTTTTTTTTTATATACATATATAGTATTTTGGTATCGTTCTTTGCTGTTTTTGTGCCAGTACAAAAAAGAACAAAGCCACAAATATTTTACTGAAATTGTTGTTCTATCTCTGTCTCATTCTCTATCTCTCATCGTCAGTCGCATTTTATACAATTGCATAATTAAAATTTGCCGATAAATTTGATTTTATTTTGTATGTTGCTAATTAGTTTAATTAAATTGTGTCGATCGACAACAATAGCAGCAACGTGAATGAATGTGAGTGTGCATTGAAAATGAATAAGAATTGAAGAAACAAACATAGCATAATAATGTGAAGCGTAAAATGCATGTTGTATATTTGCCTTTGATGCTTTTTATGCTTCATAGTTTTATTGGTGATCGAAACGGTTTGCATCCGCACTTCATCTGCAGAAGACGAAGAGAAAATATAATGCAATTCATGAGATGCCAGCAAAGATGTAGAGGGACAGACCGAGAGTGAGCAAGATCGAGAGATTGAATGAGGAAAACAGAGAGGGCGAGAGAGAGAGAGAGAAAGAGAGAGCGGAGAGAGAGAGAGAGCGAGAGAGCGAGAGCGAGAGAGCGAGAGCGAGAGAGCGAGAGCGAGAGAGCGAGACAGCGAGAGAAAGAGAGAGGGATAGCAAGATAGAGACCTTTTGCGCAAGCATAAAATTCAATTTCAGCTGCCACTGTTGCTTAATTAAACGAACATTGCATGGCATTTGTCGGTCGTAATAAACCGAAAAGTTCTTGATTGCCGAACTGATAAACATGAAACTCCGTTTGTTTTCTGCTCTTTTTTTTTACGCTCACTCTCAATATTATTCACTCTAATGAGCAAAATGTCAGCGTCTCTGTTGAAATTAATTTTCGATATTGGTGAAATGAATAGATTTGTGTTGTTTGATATGGTTCAAGATGTGGCGCCATCTCATCGATTCGATGCCGCTCCTAATTTTTTTGTTTTTTTTTTGTTTTTTTTTTTTTTTTTTTGTTCTTTCAAACCAAATTGGAATCGACTAAAGTGCGAAAATAGTCGATTCAATTTACGGTCAATCGAGAATTTATTCGATTGTTCATTTAAAATTGTACAGTTAGAACAATGTGGGTGTGCACAATGGCGACTTTAATTTAGCTCTTATTCATCAACAACAAATAAAGACTAATGACAATATTGTGAGATTCAATCAAATAGATTATAACTGCCAATAACTGTCAAACTAATGAATTATCTTTCTTTCCCATTCCAATCGAAATAAATTGTCAAATTTTCAATTGATTGTTTGCAGGAAAAGAGTAGCAAACATATTTAGTCTATTACGTTGAGACTGCTATCCTAATGGGAAATTTTCTTGAGTTTTTTTTTTTTTTTTCATTTTCGTTCCAATCATTCAAATTGCTTTCTCGCGTACAAATGAGAAAATGCTATAGTAGACAGCCATAGTTAATTAAATGTTGCAGTTTATGTTTCGCTCCAGTTGTCTTGCGTTTTTCAATTAATTTCAATAAATGCGCCCAAAAACAATTTTAAACTGCGCAATCAGCCGCACAATCGATTAACGTGTTAATTTTATTTTCAAATTATATTCCCATTGAATTTCTCTCTTTTCGAATTTTTGCTGTGTTTGCATTTCCACTGGTCGATATACCAATTTTAAGTTTAAATTAGAAAATTTGTTGCTTATTGTATTGCTTGCCATCGTTTCAATTTTATTACATCAACATTTAACATCGAAAATTCAACAAGACGTAGGCATTGTTAATGCGTCAATTGATTGAATGCCAGCAATTAGATGACTATTCAAATCCAATTAAATAGCTTTGCGCATTCTGCGATGTATACATTAATCAACGTTCGTTTGATACGCTGAACACAGGCATAGGCACACACAATCACTGAGAGTTGTTGCACTGGAGAGCATGAAACACAAATGGAAACACAAAAAGAAGAAGAAGAAGAAGAAGAGTAGAAAAATCCCACACTTATTGGTCTAATGACTAAATATTACAATTTTCTTATAAATTAAGAAATTATATGAAAATGTGCTTGGCAAGCAATTGCTTCGCACGCGCGCTTCGTTTCGCACTCTTGCGGATGTGATATGTTGTCTCTCTCTCTCTCTCTCTCTCTCTCCCTCTCTCTCTCTTTCTCTTTCTCTCTCTCTTTCTCTTTCTCTCTCTCTCTCTCTGCGTGTGTGTGAGTAGTTGTCTATGTGTTCGCGCGTTTAAATTAAGAGCCGAAACAAGCCTCGACTATAATTGTTCGTGATTTGTTTACATACTATCTCGATGTGCGATGAGCGAACAGCTCAATAAAAGACCACACATTCAATGGCAATGACTCATCAAATACACATTTCCGAATCGATTGAAAGGCACTTTTTCAATTACAATCAACTTCTTTTGTTCAATTTAATTTGGACGCTTATTTCATTTGCTTCATTCGTTCAATTGTGTCATTATCGCAATTCAATTTATTAAGGATGTTTTTTTTCTCATTCTCTTGCTCTTTCCATATATCTTATTTCTTTCATTGTTTCCGCTTCGTTGTTCTATCACAGAAATCTACTGCATGCATGTAATTAGATATTTTGATATATTGAAATGAAATGAAATGAAATGAAATGAAATTGAATTGATAGAAAGAGTTCGAAACTTTGTTCGTTAAAAATCATTGATTTGATTGTGTGTGTGAGTAAATTTGGTTTGATTTTTGTGTTAAAGACTACGATAAGGTGTGATTTAATCTCATCATGAAGAGAAAAGAAAAAAAACAAAAACACAAAATCCAATTAATTGGAATAAATATGAAAAGATCAACCTTTATCATTATTAAGCCCACAATTTATATTTATCTTCTATCGAATGCGGATCATTTTCTCCTAATTACAATTACCGAATGCATTTCATGGATTGATCATTAAAAGTTTCTTTTCATTTGCTTAATGCCAAAGCAACTTGAAAAATTCAGCGGTTGGTGGTATAGATTTTTGTTTGAAATAAAACGAACAATGTGAGGAAAGAAGAGAAAGAAAGAGAGAAAGAAAGAGAGAGAGAGAGAGAGAGAGAAAGATAAAGAAAGAGAGAAAGAGAGAGAAAGAAATATAAAGAGGAAAACGTAGTGGAGCTGAAGTTTCTCAATTACTGCTTAAAATAGCATTAATGGTGTTACCATTGCCGCATAAACTCACACAACACCATTCACAAGCAAATCTATTAAGATTGCTTCAAATTCGATGCATTGTAACACTTGACTGGAATGAATCGTACATTGTATGCCATGGCAGAGATAGAGAAATACCGAAGAGCAAACGAACTAAAAAATAAAAAAAAAAAAAACAAATGAAATGAAAACGATGAGATCGAATGCATTTGCAACTCTAATCAATAACTCGAACGATGCTCAAATTTTAATGATGTACTTCCTAATTATCGAAATGTAAATTAGTCAATATTTAATTCATCATGAAAATGAATGCAGTCGCACAGAATACATTATAACATCACAAATCCCTATTGATTAGGGATGACACTACACACGATTTTACACACAGCCCGCAAATAAGGCAAGTTTTGTACACATACAACACATGTCGTTCAATGCAACTACTATTCCATACAGCATCGTATAGTGTACAATGTGTGTAGTGTGTAGTGTGCAATATGCAGTGCTTGAATAGATGCAACATCTATAATATATTTAATGTGAAGTCTAACAATAACACGTATACGTATATGGATCGCACATTGCTATAATTATGATGACGGGGAAACGGTGTGTCTGATGCATACATGTTAGGTGTGGAGCAGTGCATAGAGTGACAAAATGCAAGAGAGTGAGAGAGAGAGATAGAAAGAGAGAGAGAGAGATAGAAAGAGAGAGAGATAGAGAGAGAGAGAAAAGAGAGAGAGAGAGCGATGGCATCGAAAATGCAAACGAAACCATTGCCATTTCATTTAAATGTATCTGAGAGTTAGCTAGCAGCGATACATACAATCGAATTGAATACATGCACCGAAAATGAATATGGTTAAAAAGGCAACCGCTAATTAGAAATTCGAATTCATGTAAAGGGCATCAACAGCATCCAAATACTACCGACGGCGCAACTATCAAGGATCACATATATATAATTAACATAATTAATAATGGAGCGACTGCGAGCACAGCAGAATGGCAACGAAAGAGTGTAAGCGAAAGGGAGAGAACAGCAATAACAACTAATGTCGAAATGAAAAATGATCAAAAACTAGCATTTGAAGTTGGTTCATTTTTTTCACTCTCACTCACTCTTTCTCTCTCACTCTCCCTCTCTCTCTCACTCTCTCTCTCTCTTTCTTTATTTTTTAAATACATTTCGACAAGAAAGACGCACGTGAAAAATTAAAAGCGGAGAAAATATTGAATTTTTGATTTATGATTCTGTGTGCTCGATGTCTTACGCACCAGATGAGGACAGAATGAAATGAAATGCAATATACAATGAACATGACACATCGATATCGACACAAACAGAGACACACCAGAGGCAAATATAATATATATTTTTCAATTTAATTTAGACTGAACAACAACGAGAGAGCAAAAGAAGAAAAGAAGAAGAAGAAGAAAAAAACACAGAATATATATTTCTATCGATTTTTCCTGAATGAGCTCGATTTGGTTTCGTTGTCGTTGACAAAACCAAATAAGCGTATGTGCCTAATTTAATTGGATCGAATAATGCGTTGCTTAGCGAATGTTTGTTCGAAATTGAAGTTGTGTTTCATTTATTATTTAGCAAATTGCATGTGTGTTCGATATTATTTTGACACATCCGAAAATTAAGCGACGGCTACAACAACGACGACAACAACAACGACGACGACGACGTCTGACGACTCTGACGACTCTGACGACAAATACAATCGCACACACTACGATCTACCGGATCAAACGCACGGCACAACAACAGCACGTTCACAAGGTTTAATCATGAACTTATACATATTGTTATTAACCAATAAAGTACGAAAATAACTTTTTACACGAAATCACATCGAGATATATAATGACACTGGCAAAGAACGGTAGAGAGAGAGAGAGAGAGAGATAGAGAGAGAACGACAAGAGTAAACGGCACAGCGCTTGAACGAATTGCAAGTCAAAATTCATTGATGGCATTACCATGTAATGAAATATATTTTCCATTTTGATGAATGTTTCTTAGCTCGAGACATAGTTGCAATTGTAACAAGTCGCTTACACATATACAGAAAGAGATACAAACATACATGCACGAACACACAAGTTTTCAGGTCGATCGAATAACATTGTAATGCGGCAATTTTCATGCAATTTCTGGTCATGGGAATAAGCGTCCATTTTGAGTTATCACTATGCAACATCAAATCAAAATTCGATTTTACCTTTTTTGTTATAAAAAGAGATGGAGAGCGAGAGGGAGAGGGAGAGGGGGGGAGAGGGAGAGGGAGAGGGAGAGGGAGAGGGAGAGACGAATGCTAGCAAATTTATAGTTTGTTTTTGTTGTTGTTGTTTGTTTTTTTTTTTTTTTTCTTGTTGGACATTTTTCATAATGAACACCCAAATGACTTAGATATTTCGAAAGCGAAATTTCATTCCCGTATACTGACCAAAAATAACAAAGAATGCTCCAATAAAACAAGTACGTGAACGAAATAAAATTTTGTTTGGTTCATAGCCGTGTTTTCTTTGTACGTTTGGATTTAATTTGAATGTTGCACGCAAAATGTCTAACTAACTGACTGACTGGTTGGATTTGGATGTATTTCTTCTTTTCATTCGCAATACTTCTCAAAAATGTGTGTATGTTTTTTTTTTTCTTTCCTAGCCGGTTTTCGTCTAATTTAGTTGTCGATTTTATCGCTTTCACGTCATAAAATAAATGTATGCATATGCTACGTGTTGATTTCAGTTTTGAGACGATAAAATTAATCATGAGAGCGAGAGAGAGTGAGGAGAAGAGAAAGAGAGAGAGAGATTGAGGCAGTGGGAGCGGAAGCAAAAGAAAAGGAGAGCGAGGCAGAGATGGAGAGAGAGAGAGGAGAGGAGAGAGGGAGATAGAGAAGAGAAGGAAAGAGGCAGAGAGAGAGAGAGAGAGAGAGAGAGCGAAAAAAGTCACTTTGCTCTCAACTTTGAAAAATATTAGAAAAGTCGATTACACATGTTAATCATATTCATACGAATAAATCAATGTCATCAAATCGTATGGCATCAAAAATGCGCTCTGCACGCATTGAACTAAGGATTTTTTTCTCATTCATCTTTTTTCTTCTTCTACGTTGCGTTATTATTTTTTTTTTTTTTTTTTTCGTCGTTCATATGTGTAGCCTCATAGCAAATTTACAGTTAAAATATCGATCAAATGAATTCATCGAAAAATTATGTGAAAATAATCGTAATAATTCGGTTTCTCAGCAAATTTCAAGAAAAGAAAAAAACAACTTAACGCATAAATTATTCATAAAGTTTAGTCAAAATAAATTTGATTTTGTTGTGATCGATGCTGAATGTGTTATTTTTTTGTGTTGTTTTTATTTTTGTAATCATTATCATCATCATCATCATCGATGAAAGGCCATTGATTAAGCGGAAAAAATGATAAATCAAGCACAATTAGTGGATATTGCCACACACAAGCACACACATTATTTTTGTTGAAGAAGCGACGAAACGAGGCGATAAAAATCAACTTCCAACTTTGCCTAATTAATTAATTTTTTCGCTGTCGTCGTTGACGCATGGCACAGTAAAAAAAAAATGAGCATTGGTATGCTGATTAAATCAGCCTGATTTTGAAGGTTGTTAAACTCAACAATCGGCTCTGGCGAAGGACCTCTTTTCAATAACTTTTCGGAAATTTCCACTCATAACATTGGCAAGTATGGGTATGAGAGTATATTATGATGGATTTGAACCCAATCCATCAAAATAATTTGAATATTTTGTTGAGTGAACAAATTTAAAAAATGCAAAAAAACCAAAAAAAAAAATAGAAAGCGGTACATATATTTCCAAACTGACTTGGCTTGTTCTGCGGAGCTAGCAATTTTTAATAGACACCAAATGGAAAGCGAAAATCATTGATTAAACAGTAAACACGCCATATCGCTTACAAGAAATATATAAATTATATCGAAAATTTGTCTGAATTAAGTCTTTTCTTTTTTTTTTTTTTTTTCTTCATGAAATGGTGACGCTTAATGGGCACGCAAGAATTTATGCATGCTATGACTGTTCATTGCTCAATAAAATGATTTAAATCATAATCTGTGGAAAGAGTTTCGATTCGATGTGGAGAATAAAAGCGAGCAGAATATAGGAAGTGTGAGAAGAGAGAGAGAATGAAACAGAATGTGTAAAAAAAAAATGTGCCGTTTGAATCACGTAATTAATGTTGTTTTGATAGCACATTTTACGTAAATATTATGATTATTTTTTTGTGTGGAAAAAGTAAACAATTTGCAATCGATTGCAACAAACAAACAGCTCCTACAACGAGATATCATTTTCTATTTCATAGTTTACTTGTTCTTTTTTTTTCCTCGCAACAGTCGATGAAACAGAGAAAAAAAAAAATTAGTGTAAACACCATAATGGGAATATTTAATTAAACAGCCGATTGCGCATTTTGAATTGAAAGGTCCTTGCAGGCCATTTCTAATCTCTTTTGTTGCCACTTTATTTGAAGTGGCAATTTAACGAGCGAATGACTTAAATGTGATAGAGATTGAAATACATAGAAATCGTATCAATATGCCGTTAAATAAGCCGTGCTAATCACTGCATATTGATGAAGTGGCCTGGTTGGTAAAAGTGTTGCTGGTGTTCATTTGTGGCTTTTTCTTATCATTTGCAACGCGCGCGAATTTTGTAATGCACACCCAGTGTGAAATTGAACACACGCGGTTCGTTAAAATGCTGTGTGCACACAAATGATAGAGCAACAATAAATCCTGTCTATGGCTGCGCTGGTGCTGAGTCTCAGCGTTGTTTATGCATATTTCAATCTTATCATATTCACTATTTTCTTCTTGCTTTTAAAATTGAAAATACCTTATGCACGATGAAAATAATGTCGGCTTCAATAGTAAAATATCTTATCAAATTGACGGTATTCCATTGTGAAGAATTTCTCTCTTTCTCTATCAACAGATCAATTTTATTTGTCTGTATGTATTTTCTCTTTGTTTATTGCACAAAGTGATTTATTTTAAGCTAAGACACCTGGAGTTAAGCGAATATTCATGTTTTACTTTGACTTATCAATTCGATATATAGCATTGTTCAAATTACGTGAGTCCTCTTTGAGTTTTGAGACAGAAGAATGATGGTATGTATTACATACTATGTAACACGAATATGATTAAAAATATGCTTTACTTTACGTCAAATACAAAATGGTCATTGGACATTTTCATGGTTTTGAATTACGATCAACCGAAATACAGAAATGATTACGGAAATGATATGTGTGTAGGTGTGCTTTTAATCAAATCAAACGTACAGATATCGGAATTTTACAAACACACACACATACTCATTCTCTCTTTCTTTCTCTTTCTTCCTCTCTCTCTCTCTCTCTCTATCTCTCTCTCTCTCTCTCTCTCTCTCTCTCTCTATCTCTATCTCTCTATCTCTATCTCTCTTTACTTATAGTGCAATTGATGTGTACATACTTCAGTCTTATCGTTTATTTGATTTATTTTGTGATAAGCGTGATTTTCACAGTGTTAATATCAGATTTAAAGGCTACCTGAATTTCAAATATTCGAATATTCGAAAATGCTTAAAATACTTTCATTTTGATTGAATCAATTTGGAACAAAAATTTTTTTTTCTTTTTTTTCTTTCTACTTTCCGGTTTTGAGAAATGTTCATCGCCTATCTATTTTAAGGCCGTTACGCACGAATTGCGTCTCAAACCGATTGTAAACGAATCAAATGCTATTTTGCATTGGAAATGCCAAACTCATACACACATTCATTTTGCTAAATTGCATTTGAGATTCTGAAATCAGTTTTTGTATAATCAACAAAAGGCCATGATCTCAGTCTTTGAAACATTACAACACAAAATAATTTTCTCTTGAATAAGCAACAACAAAAGGGTCAGCAGCAAACTTTTGAGAAAGAGGAAGAAAAAAAAATAAATACGTAAATTACAAAGAATATACTTTAATTGATGTAAACAACTGATGAAAAATACAAAAATGTGGGAATTATTGTAAAGGAAAATGGATCGGTTTCAAATTCAAAAATTTTCATCTCATTCAATACTTCAAACACAAAGCAATCGGTTTGGATGTTTTATTTTTCATTATTTGTTCCGTCAAATAAATTATTGGGGAAAAAAAAAAGATAAATTAAGAGACTGAACAAGAAAATGTCGTTTTGAATCAGTGCGTCATTTTGTCTGATTATGAATAGATTTTGTTGGCCTCTCTCTCACTCACACTCTTTCGTTTCCTCGCTGCCGAGTTAACACAATAAAGTATATAATTTGGTCAGCGGCTTGACTCATTGTTGAAACGCAAGATGGAAAATTTTCTGTATAATAGTTTTAGTCTCTCTTTGGATTTTAAACAAAAATGGATTACATTTCACAGTATATCGCTTTAATTTTATCGGTTTCGCTTGAAATGATTTCTATGAATGAATTTTAATTAAATCGAAATGGAATATGAATGATTGTGAGCAAGCAATTTCATTGCATGAAGGCATAATGATCAAAATTTATTTATTTATTTTGTTGGTGTTGTTGTTGTTGTTGTTGTTGTTGTGTAAAGCCAAGTTTCAAACGAATCATTTCCGGGTCAAACAATAATCATTTCTGGCATTAGCATGTTTAATTTTATGTTTAGAACCATTTAAAATCGAATTCGACTATCGATAGAGGCGATTGGTTTTCGATTAAATTGATGCGGATAATGCTAACAAAATGCGGTTATTTTCCTTAAAGTTCATAAATAGAATCAAAATTCAATGTTTAAAATCAATGTTTTTAACAATGAAAAAATTCGTTAAAATCGCTTCAAGCGAAATGATTTTCAAAATGAAGAGAGAGAGAGAGAGACAAAAAGCAAAGACACATATATACTTTAATATAAATCATCTCATCATCCAACGAAGAATTATCTTTTGCTATATTTTTTCTAGATTAAAATCGTTGAAGCAAACACGACGAATATGCCAGCCAGCCAGTCAGTCATTTTATTTCCACATCGATATACTGAACATTTTTGTTCGATTTAAGAATAGAATTTAATGTGATGCTAATTTTACATTGACGTTAATTTCTATTGACTTTTCTCAAAGAGGGAAGTAAAAGAGAAAAATAAAAAAAAAATAAAAAAACGCACGAATATGGCTTGAAAACCACATTTAATGAACTTAGTTGTTTGGTTTTCGAAATATTATCTAAAGCCGCATTTCAAGCTTAGAGTGATAAAAATACGACGGATGACGACAACGATGATGATGACGACGCATCGTAACATGATAATTTTAACTAGCATTTTCACCTGCTGCATGCAAACAACACGAATTTTATTTAGATCAGTCAATAGCAGCAGCAGAAATAGAAGCATTTTTTTTTTTTTTTAATTATTTTTATTGATGTTTAAAAGACGAGTCTGTTTCTCAATAAATTCAATTACGAAATTGAGCATTTGTATTTTATTATCAATCGTCTGTTTGGATGAAAAATTAATTTTTTCGTATGTCGGAAGTATATGATATGTAATGAGACCATTTTGAAGACAGTCAGAACTGTAGACAACATTCACATTCACACATTATTTCACAATGAGGGTGTCAAAGATTTCGTAATTATTTATCGCGGTAACGATGGCAGTGATCAAGGTAACGAAAAAGAACAAATTTGAAATCAATAAAAAAAAAGGTAAATTTGGTCAGCACGCGGTGCATTAATACCGGTCCTATTATAATATATGTACCAGAACCAGTACCTGCTTAAAATTTATGTCCCGAATTTCAATATTTTATTGGCTTCGTGTAAAGTTTGTATAAATTTCATTGAAAATGTGTTCAAAACGAAGAGAAAATAATACAGTTGGTCGGATTTTGTCGTTGTTGAATCAAAAGAATGTAGTGTGTGTGTGTGTGTGGTGCACATGTAAAAAATAAAACTGAACCAGCAATAGCAGTGAGAGAGAGTATGTGCGTTGTTCGTTAGCAACAACAACAACAAAAACGTTCTTAATGTTTTTAACGAGCTGAAAAGGAACATTACAAACACATTCGAATGAAATAATGAAAGAGCACTCGGCACACACGGTGTGTGTATATCGTGTATCGTACATCGTCCATTCTCATACAGCCGCATGTAATATAGGCAATAAGAATGCCGACGATACGTACGACAAAACCAAGAGCATGGGGGAAGCGAATGGGAATGTGTACAAGAGCAGCAACAAAATCGAAATGGAAAAAAAAAACACACACACACACACAGCACAGCTCTAAAGAACATTGAATGTGAAAACCTAAGTAATAGGTAAGGTCAATAAAAGTATTTTAAACCCGACCCTCATTATCAATACCTTCAATCTCTTATTCTTGCGATCGTAGGTTCATTCGTTGGTGTATATGTTTCAACTTCTTTTTCATTCTCTGTTTCTCACTCCCTCAATCATTCATCCATACTGACTGTCTGTACTTGGGCTCTCTGTGTACAAGAACAAACTATAAACACCGGAGTGAGAGACAGAAAAGAGAGAAACAAAAAGACATTGGCACAGAGTGAAATAAAAGGAGAAAGAAAAAAAAAATTGTTGTTAAACACGTTATTTATGGAAATACAGGCATTGCTTCGTTCTTGTACAAACGAATACATACATCGAGTATGTAGACACAGAGGATAACATGATGAACCATAACAATAACAATACGGCTAATAGTCCAATACATAAAAAATGTCTTAATGATAAACACAAAAAAAAAACAGAAGAAAAACAACAACAACCATCAACTTTCCTGATAGAGTGAGACTGCAGTTGTATGGGTCAGGCAAGACAGGCAAAACATTTTTGCAGAAAAACACATCCGTAGAAATGCACGTACACACATTCATCGCGTGCATTGCGATATCAACAATACATACATTTTGTTAAATCAACTCTCTGAATGCAATTTTTGTGCTCCCTCAATGTGTTTCTCTGATGTCGCATTCACTCTTTATATTCATCTCCATCTATCTCTTTTTTCTCTCTATCACTCTCTCATCTCTCTCTCTCTCTCTCTCTCTCTCTGTCTCTCTGTCTTTCTCTCTTTATCCCACATTCTGGTTTCACTCTATTTCTTTTTATACTTCTCTCTCTCTCTTTTCTCTATCGTTTGCTGCACTTTATTACCGTCAAATTATTTTGCATTGTTCGCCCCCAAATTGTGCATTCATTTATTATTTAATCAAATTAAAATGATTCACATAAAAATGCCAAACAGAAGTCATTGTAAAATAAATTTTCAAATGTTACGCGCTACCAAAAAGCGCATACTTTGCACGGAAAACATATAAAACAGTTTCAACAAGAGTTCAAGTGAACAAAAAAAAAAAAAAAAAAAAATGAAAATAAAATGCGAGATGAGAATTGAGCGAATTTCTCATATCATCTGTTCCTTGCTTGTTGTCTTTGGATTTGTTTTTCTTTCCCATTTTAAGTTGCAGCAAATATTCGTTGTTGTTTTTCTTTTTCTTTCCTTTCTTTTTTCCTTTAATTCAGCGAATAGGTTCATAAATTGCTGTCTTCTTTGAGATGTTCAATAGTGCACAGACAAATCCCAAATTAAATGAATATTATTCTGATGATGCTGGATTGCCAGCCAAGTTGGAGTTTTTTTTTTTCTTTTTTTTGTTCATTTTTGTGTCCATTCATGATGATATTCATGCACATATACAATTTTTATTTTTGACAGAGATCAAGTCAAATTGGATAGATACGGCGAATATTCGTTGAATTATGCCAGCTATTTGATGTTCAAAATTAAGACAACAGGACAACAAAATTGGACATTATTAGAAAAATGAGTTGCATATTTTTGTGTTTTTTTTTTTTTATTTTATTGTTTTAAGTTTTCTAATATGTATATCGGTGAATGAGGCGAATAATGTCGAGAGATGCATATAAAAAGCACATTAGTGTCTTCAAGTCAACAAATAAGAGCAGCAATGGGAAAAGTATACACTCAAACAGGCAAAACATTCAAAGTTTGTTATAAACGAGCTGTATGGCTTTCGTTTACTTCTTTTGGCATGCAATTTGGAAAATGATTGTCAGTAAACTTCAGAAATTAATAATAATTTGTAATGAACTAGTTGGATTCATCTTTATTTTCTTATGATTTGCAAATGTAAACTTTGTCAAAGCTATCTTTCCCATTCATTACTTTTCAACTATTTATCATTGTAATTACATTCCATACAATTAGCTAACTTTGTCCTCATTTCGTCTATATATCATTGGCATCGATGATTTTCAATAGGTTTATGTAAGGATCTGAAGAATATCTACAACCTAATTTCAGTCAACTGTTTATAATTAATTAGAATAATTCATGCGAAAACAATCGGCCTCATTTTCGTTCGCATAATTATTGGCAACAATTTTGCGGGCATAAAAGAATGTCTGAAGAGAACGAGTGAAAGAGAGCGAGAAAGAAAGAGGGGAGAGACAGATAAGATTTGAATTGGCAAAAAGGTGATTTCATTCAATACACAGAGGTAAATATGAGGTACAAAATTGTGATTGGAACAGTACAGCGAGATTGTATTGCTCGACAACGAAAATATAAATTGAACGTACGATTGAACAGTGAATAATGGGACAATATACCACGAATACGATGAGGCAGCAAAACACCAACCGAATGTAATTCTCCCTCTTTTTCTTTCTCACTCTCGCTCCCTTCGTCTTTATATCAAACGAGGAATAAGCGAGGCACAACAGCTGCGACGGCCATTTTCGCTGTTTATTCACTTCTTCTTGCTCTTTTACAATTCTTCTCTCTCTCTCTCTCTCTCTCTCTCTCTCTCTCTCTCTCTCTCTTTCTCTTTCTCGATTCTTTCTCTATCCCTGTTTTTTCACTCTCTTTTTCTTTTGCATCGCCTGTGTGTGTGTGTGTTGGCATATCATGACGGGACTAAATTTAATTCAAACTCTGTGTCGAAGGTACACCGTTTGTTGGCATTGCTTGGTTGTTGCCACCTTTGCACTTCTTAGTTAACAGTTCACAAGGTAAATGGATTAAGGAAATATATTTTCATATTTGCGTACGGGATGAATATATGGGAAGCGACATACACACACACACATACAACGCGGCACCAAATCTTCATCTTCTATTTCTCTCTTTCTCATTCATTCATACTTTTGCTTTCATTTCTCTTTCATATGATTTGCCACAAACAACCGGCAAAGCATAATAACAAAGAGCAACAGTGTGCCATGCGGATGCCATTACAAAAGGTATTTACAGCGATTTGTTTTGTTTGGAAACGTGTATATACATGATGTGTGTGGCGTATTTTCAATTTTATACAAAATTTTAATGTGTTTGTGTGTGACATAATTGAGCGAAAATAACATTAGAAAATGTTAAATAATTTGATTTATTTTGCCAATTTCTATTGAAATTGGTTCTTTGCAGATTTTTGGCGCAGAAAATTGTATATGATATATGTACCAAATTCAATATCACATCAATTTACAATAACGATGATAATTACATATTTTTCCAAATAAAATTCAATCACGACGAAAAATTCAATTGACAAATCTACTATTACATCTAGCAACAAACACTAAACTAACAAAAATGGAAATAAAATTTACCTTTATTTTTGTGTTGTTATGTTGACACACGACGGTAACAGGGTGTTGTTTTATTTCAATTTATCAGTTTTGTTTTCGGATGTTATTTAAGTGTTCAATTTAGCGATTTTATAAATGATACACGCACGTTCTATCTTTCTTTCTTTGTATGTATTTTTTTTATTCTATCTTTCTTTCTCTCTCTCTCTGCGATAAAAGTTGATGAAAAATAAAAATAAATCGAATTTCGAACAGCAACAACAACAATAACCAAAAAAAAAAAAAATAAAAATAATAATAATCCACACTACGTTACACTGAATTAAAAAACTTTTTTTTGTTTTTTTTTTGCAAAGATATTCACAATTTATAGATTTCAAACAGAACGGGTAGAGAAAAAAAAATGCACAACAACAAAATAAATTGACGAGAACGAAAACGAGGCGATCGAATGTTGGCTGAGAAAGTCTCTCTCTTACAATTCGTGACCAACACAATAGAATAGCACTCGGTCAAATAGCAATAGAGACAAAGAGAGAGAGAGAGAGGCCAAACTAATAAATACACCGGTATATCGGTCGTTGTCGCGCGATAGTCGCAAACTTACACTCGACTTTTTTTTTCTCTCTCTCTATCTTACCCTTTATTTGTTTATCATTTTCTCTTTCTTTCTATGTTTTTGAATCGATGACGAAATATACAGGCGAAAATCAGCAAACAACAAAATCAATGAAAAAAATGAGAAATTTTTTATTTTTTTGTTTTTGTTTTTATTTTTCTTTCTGATTCGAATGAGTATGCTTAAGGTACTATGGCAAAGAAGCGCGCGATAGAGTTTTATCGATTTTAATTTCTTTATACAGGCGTCATAAAATGTGCATTTACATTTGACTAACTGTGTGCTTATTTCTTCTTCTTCTTCCTCTTCCTCTTCTTCTTCCTTCTTTCTTCTCTGTTCTTTTCTCTCCTCTTTCTCTATCCGGACACTTTAATTAATTATGAATTTCTCACTGGATTGATTTATGTATTATTCAGCAAATTTCACGACGTTTTTCCGGGTTTTTTTTTTCGCTTTGGCTTTGCCAATATTCATACATTTCTTATAAATCAAATTGAACCGAAATTTTGAAATGTGATGATGATGAAGAAAACGCAAAATGATTTTATATCACAATTTTTGGGTTGTCATAACTGTATCTAGTTCTTTGCTATTTTTATTTTGTGATATTTCGAACAGGAGAGCCAAAATTCAAATTGCGTTAGTTACAGAATGATATTATTGATGATAAATGGTTATTTGAAATCATATTTATCGAATGTATAAGAGAATTGTATGGAATTTACAATAAAAATTTTTTCGTATTAACGTCAATTTATTTTAGTTGTGCAATTACACTAGGATTCTATCCCATTATAACTAAAAAAAAAACAACAGTTAACCAAATAATCGGTAATTAAACGCATTTAACAAGTTTTTTTTTTTTTTTCAACAAAAAGTGAAAACAATAAACACGGTTTTTGCGCTTTTTCCGTCTCTGGACGGAGAACTGAACTAACACGGCGCAAAAATGATCAAAAACGAAAAAAAAAAAAAAAAAAATTCGAAATCATAAAGAACTTTCACTTTCGAGGAATTGTTTGTTTTTTTTTTTTTCTTTTTCAAGAAATAAACGAATCAAAACAAATGTGCAACTCGTATTTCTTTCTTTATTTTGTCTTTTTCTGGCCAATTTCAAGTTTTCGCGACCAATTGCAATCATTCGCCTTCAAGAAAACGACTATATGTTTCCAGTTATGTTTTGGCAATAAAAATGATGAAAAAAAAAAAAAAAAAAAAAAAAAAAAATTAAAACCAAAAAGGAATAATTTTCTTTTTTATGCGCCCAATAAAACAAAAATGTAAATGAACTTTATTCATGTAGTTTGCTTTTTGCAAATTAATTACCCGACTTCACGTAAAGCCGAACCGATTCAATTTAATTACTTTACAGACAAAAACGAACCAAGAAGAAGAAACGAACAAAAAACAAAAAAAAAATCATAATAATAATAGATTTGTATAAATATAATGATTGCTCACACTTTGAATTTTATTTTATTTTTTTCTGAATGAAAAAGAGTCACACACGTTTAAAAATCGAACAAAAAAAAAAATTACAAGTTCTTGTTTTTATTCCTTTTTATTTGATTGAAAATAAAAAAAGAATTCTTTTTTTTTTTCTTCTTTTCTTTCTTTCTCTATCTATTTCTCTTTATATCGTATACGACGCTGAAATGGCGGCATTCACTGGGACCATGTACCACACTTTATGACTCATGAAACGATACTAACCATGCCGCTTCAACATTTGTGAACACAAACATCGCATTTCAATTGTAGCAACGTCATGAACATCGCGCACATATTTGTATTGGTATAATGAAAATCATGGTATTGGTATGTCTCGTATCGTATTCGGTGGTCATCGGTTCGGTAAATGTAATTGTATGTGTATTGTATGATAGTAACGAGTATAAGAAACCCAAACAACAAACATTTTTATATTTCATCGTTGTGCAATCGGATATATGCTTTGGCAGCTAGAGACATTCGATGTATATGCTTGCGTATGTGTGTATGGTTTTTTGTATATGTATGAAGAAATGTGTGTACACGGTGAGGTGTATATGCGTTCGTTGTGTGTGAAGAACATTTGTGTGAATTGAAATTTACGAAAGAACAAAATGAATTTAATGAGCATGAATATATATATGTATATATAAACATCCAATATATATATATATATATATATAGGACATATAATCGAAAGCAAGAGAACATCCAGCCAAAGAGAAAATCATCCACATTTATTGAATCGAAACTGTATTTAGATATGACACATGTATGGGTAATGATGTGAGCGTGTAGTTGTGAGCGCGGGCAAAGACGTCGAGTAGCAGCTGAAAGAATTTATAGAATATAAAATATCAACAAAACGAGATGGAATTACCAGCCATACGCCATATATTAGAGTGAAGGGTTCAACAAAAACCAATTCATTTAATTTGAGCTGGGCTCTCTTTTTCGCATACGTTTGCGAAGTTTTTAACGACTCTCGGTACTATAGACATTGTGTGCCGAGAATCGCAACATACATGTCGAATTTGAACCATGCTCGTCGTCATCATCATCGTTGTCGTCGTCGTCATTGTTGTTTTGTTGTTGTTGTTGTTGTTTCTGCTTCTGCTATCGGGCAAAACATAAGCTATATAAACATGAGCAAAATACTGGATGCAGTAACAGTGCAAAATTGCATTCAACGAAATCTAAACGCGTTTTTGTTAAATGCAATGAATATCGATGATGGACTTGGACCAAAAGAATTGACGAAATCCAGACTGAGAAGCGAAAAAGAGAAAAGAGATACACAAATACTAAATTTTCGCGCGCTATTCATTTGATGACAATACACACAATCAATCGATATGAAGACGACGGATGGCAGCGACGGCAGCGACGGCAGCAACGGCAGCAATGACTGAATCGGCATTCGTTTTATTCGACTCCTCCGCACTCTTTCATTTTATGTTCAATCTATCGAATAGTATGCACTTTAATAAGGAAGATTACATTTCGTGCCTCGATTCATTCACAAATGATTGCATCAACGGAAAACTTATCGATAAATGTGTGAATAAAACACACAGAAATGCTTATGGTTTTATTAAATTGTACAATAACATTATTCATACGCATTTTCGCTTATTCTCTCTCTCTTTCTCTTTCTCTCTCTCACTCTCACTCTCTCTCTCTCTCTCTCTCTCTCTCTCTCTCTCTCTCTTTCTGCTTGTTTAGTTCACTAAATTGCGTTTGTCCTAATGCACAAGTTTTTCCGATTGACTAAACCATCAGCATGTATACCATCACATCCACCGGTTTCCATCATCATCGTCATTGTCATCATCATAGGTGAATGGGTAAGCGCCAAACACACATGAATATAATAAACGTTTAGGAATAGTAAATAGAAGTACCCAAGTACATTTTATACACACAACAGCCATCATTTCAAAGCTAAAATAATAACAAGATAATAACCAAACAATGGAATTGCTGTAAACATTCATAATTTTATTTACATTGAGACTCATTGAATGAAAAGCAAAATAAATGAAGAGCAAATGAAGATAGAAAGAATGAGGTGAACTCGACTAATGAAGAAGAGTTACAGGGGAAGGGAGAAAAAGAGAATAAAAGAAAAAAATGCTCGGACGACGTGAATTTTTTGTTCGTCTCTTCTCTTTTTTTTTTTTATTTTGTCGATTGTGTGCACGTTTTTTATTTTTTTTTTTTTTTTGTTTGATTCCCACTTTTAATTTCATTAAAAGCAATTGAATGCAATGTTCATCTTGTACGGTAATGAGAATCATTTCATATTTTCATAAAATGCTTTGTGGGACCATCAACTGTCATTCAGTGGAAAAGAAGGCTGTGTAATTACGCTAGTCATCGTAATGAATGCCAAACGGTTTGAAATAAAATTCGACGATACCAAGAACAACAACAACAACGATGTTGACGACGACGTCGACGACAATATCATCCATAGATATAGAGTGAATTGAATATTGTATACTTACTGCTCACCTTTTATTAAATTAAATTCAATTAACAGTGACGACGACAAAACATGTTCATTTTGCCATCAATTTTTGTTGCGATGGTGTCTTTCTGTTTGTGCGCGTTGTGTGCGCGTTGTGTGCGCGCTACATCGTTTTCAGTTTATTTGACAAAATGTGTGAGCGAGAATGATAGAGATTTTCTAGATATTTGCATATGGTTTAATATGAAGGTTGATTGTTTGTTGGTTGGTTCGTTGGTTATGTTTTCACCACTACACCGCTTCTCTTCCTTGCATGTGGCTTGTCGTTTTTGTTGTTCCTATTTTTGATATTTGCTGCCGCTGCTATTGCTTCTTTGCTGATGTTTCTCTATCACTTGGTTCACTGTCGGTGATTTCATATCTAGCGCAGCGATGAGGTCGCTTGCGCGTCCGCTCGCGTTCGTTTTCCAGAAACAAAGCACATTTAAGTTCATTAAAATTGTATAAAATCATTTTTCGTTGTCGTGTTCCTGTTTGGTTCTAATGGCATCGTTGTGCGTTCTCTCTTGCAACGTTTTCTTTGTCATTTTGCCTTTTTCATATAATTGCTTTACCGCTTATGTACACCCGTACTTGTGCACCCATGCCCAATTCATAATGTCGACACACAATCATTCTCATTTCGGTGTATCGTCATCATCATTGTCGTCGTTGCCGGGATTCAAAGAGATGAAACTGGCATCAGCATCAAAGAGAGGAGCAGCAGCAGCAGGAGCAGCAGCAGCAGTAGCAGCAGCAGCAGTAGCAGCAGCATTCATGCACAACTATTCGCATATTATTATTGAAATACTCTCCCGAGATTACAAGAATGTATTCCAATTCACAATACTGCGTGAATTATCGTTTGATTCAGAATTGTTGGCGTGTGTCGTAACAACATACTGAACAATCTGTCGAAATCGTTGGATTCGTTAGTTGATTTTGAGTATGTATATTTGTTTATTTGATCATGTGTGCACAGCACTGGCTGCATGTACTTATGGACCTTCGTCATCTCTCTCGCTCTATCTCTCTCTCTCTCTCTTTCTCTCGTTCTATCTTCCTCTTCCAAATTTGAAAATTCCATTTTTTTTTTTCTCTCTCTCTCTCATTGCCGACTGGTTTCAAGCCCATTTGCAATTACTGCTCTATCTGTATAATGTTCAAACATGACGGACTAATTCAGCACATATTCCGGTGCAATTGTTAATTTCAACATCCGCGTAAATGGATAAGCGATTCATTTCGACCAAATTGAATGTGAAATTGCATGATATTGTATGTAATTTGTTGGCCATGGCGCTTTTCTTTGATGAAAACATATACATGTAAATACACAGAGAGAATATCCATTCTATGAGAATGCCATTTTAAAAATGTTTAATATTGTGCTAAGCATGTGCACTTCATTATACGTGATTTCATTTTGTATTTTTGATGGAGTGCTGTGAGACTTATTGTACTTTGTGTGCATGTTAAATAAACTCGAATCAGCACTTTTCGTAGATAAGGAAAACTCACTATATATCGCATTTTCAGCAAGCACGTCCAATAATTTTATAGCATTTTAGTAAAATTCATCGTTGTCAAAATTTTGCAGAGAAAAAGAGGAAGAAAGAGAGAGAGAGAGAGAGAGAAAGAGCTGCATGCAAAATATTGCATATTTATTGAAGATGAACCAACCATATTTAGAATGAAAAATTAAAGGTTGGTTGCGGAGAAACTTTGCCAATGCAAAAATTAAAAGCACTCAACATTCCCTTCCGACAATGGACGAGTAAATGGTGAACAACAACAACAACAACCAGCACAAAAAAAAAAATACATTTTGAGAAGATTTCGATCGGCCTTTTAAAGCTCAGATGAACATGAACATTAAAACAAGCTTTATGTAAATGAAATTAAATTAGTACAATCAAAAGCCTATTCATTGAGTTTGTTGTGAATCTGTGAAACATCATATCATATTTTTTATTATTTTCCTATTTCTATCGTCCAACCTCGTTAACTCTTACACTCAGTCGCTTTTCGTCGCCCGTTGATTTGGTAATTGTGTGCCGTAATTTATTATTATTATTGTTGATGGTGGTGGTGGTGGTGGTGGTGGTGGATTCATGCCCCTACAACCCGATACTTTACTTATGGGGAAGTTGGAAGCATTTGACGTACGTGAAATGATCAAGGTCCTTTGGTTGCATTTTATCAATTTGATGGTGAATCAAAAGAGGAAAGCAACACAGAAAAGAATGAAAAGAAACGAATGAAGAGAGGTGGGACAGAAAGGCGGAGAGAAAGAGACAAGAAGCGGGAGAGAAAGAGAGAGAGAGAAAGAGGGAGAGAGAGAGAGGGAGAGAGAGAGAGAGAGAAAGAGTAAAAAGAGAGAGAAAGAGTGAGAGCTTGCACATAAGGAAGTAAAAGAGTAAAAGTGAAAGATAGATAGAAACGGTTGATAAAGGAAGAGAGGGTGATGAGAGATAGTGAGATTGATAGACCAAGCAAGAATTAGTAAATAATGTAAAGGAATTAACGAAAAATGGACTAAAAATGTATCTCTAGCGTGTTCAAAGAATGCGCGTGCCTTTGCCCTCTCAATATTGATTGTAGCGTTCATATTTTACACAAGACACATAAAAGGAATGTTCTTTGTGTATAAAATGGTGTCTCTCATCTTTCATGCTTTCGCATCATCATCATCATCATCATCACCATCAGCTCAAGTGCACATACACACCATTTGGTCGGTTGATTTCGATTTTTATGCTACTGTACATAAGTTAATTAGAAATAAGGCACTCCACTCCAAAATTACAGTTATCCCTCGAAGCTGTTGTCGTTTCGTTTATGTACAAGGCACGTAATTGTTCAAATAAAATAAAATCGTTTTCAACATCTTTTAATTACTACTTCATCTCTCTGCTAATTGCTCAGCTTTAATGGACTCTAATTCCGTGCGATTTTTTTCTATCTTCACCGGTACCCGCGCGCGCTTGCTCTCTCGCTTTTTTCTTATTTCATTTTATTTTTTTTTTTTTTTCTCTCGTCGTTGTCGTTATTTTTGGTCATCTTGTATTCATTTTGCGCATTATTTCTCTCTCATCTCATTTTTATCACACATCATTATTTGTCGATATCAAAAATAAAATGTTCTTGCTATAAATAAATGAGCACAAGGATTTAAAAAATAATCCGATTTGGTGATCGCATGTAGTATGTGAGTATTTGTTTTTTTTTTTTTTTTTGTTGTTTTTTCATTTGTGTTCTGTTTTTTTTTTTCGAGTGAAAATATATATTTGTTGCAAAGTGATTTTTAAAAATACTGTGAATTTAACTGCAATTAATTTGCAATATTTTAATTCGTTGTTGAAGTAAAGACGATGGTATGATGTATGTATCGAGTGCATTTGAAGGCATAGTGGGTGGCTGTGATGATGATGATGACGATGACGATGACGATGACGATAATGATGTGAGAGAATGAGAGAAAATGGGTATGATGTGGTGGCAGAAAAGGAGGGAATTGGGCGTCAATGATGGTGAGGATGGTGGTAAAGTATGTGGTGGTCGTGTCGGTTTGAGCATATACGAAAGAGAAAATCAAATTAATCAAACAATGGCAACGATTAACATTAACCCCCATTGAATAATTAAGCGAAAATTTCCGAGTGCTTCGAGTACATGCGATTCGAATTGAACATGCTCATCGGTTTGCAGACATGACACAATCGACAAATTATTTACCATTACCTCAAACGAAAATTACCGTATACCAGCACATTGAATGAAATAAAACGAAACGGACCGAATTTAATGTTGACGCTCAAAATGTGTATTTGATCTGTACGGTTGTCGTTGACTAAATTGCATGTATGAACAAATTTTCCGTGCAATTCTTGTAGATTCGCTGAATCACGAAACCGAATTTTATCGAAGTGTGAGTGTGAGTGTGAGTGTCGATGTGGGTGTGTGTGTGTATATATATGTGTGTGTGTGTGTGTGTGTGTGTAAGTGTATGCATTTTAAATTAAAAACAGTTGAATGGAATAAAAATGATGACAAAATTTCACAATCATTGAAATCTATTTGCTGGCGGCACGATTCGCAAGTGGATAGAAAGCCGAAACAATACAAATTAGTAAAGCAATGGTCACAATGCTAGTCTCTAAATCAATTATTCACCTCACTGCCGCGTGTGTGTGTGTGTGTGTGTGTGTGTGCGTGTTTTTGTTTTCTTTTTCTCTTTTTTTTCTCTTATTGATTTCGCTTTTGTTGATCGCTCAAACAGCGAATACTTACTTATTTTGCAAGCCATTCTCACTTTTTGATAGACCATTAAAAATAGATTCCATTTTTCGTGAAAATTGTTAACTTTCAGCCACTTTATTTTTTACCTCGAAAATGCTATTTCAATCATTTTATCGTTGTTATTGTTATCATTGTGTTTAGTTCGCATCTAAACTTGATCAGTCGACCGTGTATCGGTTGAAATATTAATTATTGCAAAATATTTTCCGATGACGGTATTCCATATGGAATGTTTTCCGGAAACACTCAAACATTTGATAAAATGTTCGAAAGAAAAGAAAAAAAAAAAACAAACAAAAACTAAACTTCCACAGCACATACATAATAGCGACACGGATGAAGACCATTTGGCAAACAAAATGGTATGCAACATCAATCGAACTATAAATATTTTGAAGAGAATTTTCGTTATTTTATGCATATTGCCGTAAATGTATACCGACAACCATTCCGTTCATACACTATATACACACTGAGAGAGAGAGAGAGAGAGAGAGAGAGAGAGAGAGAGAGAAAAATTCGCTAACGTTTCATTATATTTTCTACATAATCGTTCATCGTCAGCAAAGGTAGAAATCGGGCCCTTTTCAATACTTTACTCACATGCAATTGAATTTGCACGCTTGAAAAATGTCACTCTTCAACATTTTAGCATTCATTATATTTTAATTCAATTCGAGTAGTACGAGGGAAAAACGTGTTGTTGTTGGCCGAAAATGGTATGGACGTGATGTGCCGGTAACCGGGAAAATTTATGGAAATTAACACATACAGCCTCACAAAATCGGCGTACAATAACCAAAATGAAGCAGCTTGAGCGTGAGCGGATGAAAATGATTGTATGCAAAGGGCGAGCGCATGCAATATATCCAACTAAGTCAGCCAGCCAGCCAGCCTGCCCGCCCGTCATTCATCCAATCAACCAACCAACCAAACATTTGAAGCAAAAATCTATCAAAAGTTTGCTTGAGCACTAAACATCGAACGAACCAGAAAATGAATGACTGAATGAAAGTGTGCTAAAGAAGGAAAATTGATAAACAAATTGGATGGCATCGGAATTCTGTGTGTCAACGTCGATTTTCAGTTCGTTTATGACTTTGATGCTTGCGTGCGCAAACACAATGAATTAGTGACTCGGACCACCGATGCCATTTATATATATATAGAGGGGGAGAGAGAGAGAGAGAGAGAGAGAGAGAGAGAGAGAGAGTTCGAAATGAAGTTACACAATGCGATGAACGTTCTGAAAACGATAAACGATGTTCGTCTAAATGTGAATGAATAGACGGAAATCCACATATTGTCGTTATCAGTGTCGTCAACATATTGTGCTGTTCGGTTGTCGTTACCAAGCACCAAGCACAGTCACAAATAAATATCAATGTTCACTTGTCGATTACATATACATATGATTGAGAGAATAACAGAGAAAACGATAGAGAAATAACGAAAACAAAAACTTTTCTCTTCTCATAAATTGTCGTTGTCAACAAGCAACGAGTAGCAATTCATGCCGACTAGTCGACTTTTATTTTTCTTATCTTTTTCTCTTGTTCTCGCTCTCGCTCGCTTTCAACGTCCAGTCAAATCGTATCGAATCAAACCAATAAAGAAAAAATCAACAACCAATAGCCAAAGAAATCGAAAATTGTTTATGATCCAAACATACAAATCAACGACATCATTTAATAGTCAATTAGAGTCGGAACATAACCAAAAACCAATGTAAATCCACACAAACGGACACACACACACACACACACACGCACAACAAACATAATATCACTGCCCCCAGACGCAATGCTATCTGTCGTGTTTCTTTCAAAATGAAACTTTTAGACGCAGATAATTTAACAATTTAATCATGCGAGACAAAAAGCTTAATGAGCTACAACATGCACAATAATTTATTCAGTTATTCAAATGACAATTAATTGATCCAATTTTGCAAATGCGAATACGCCAACGCAATTCGCTTGTTTCTTTTTCATTTATCAAATGGTATTTGATTTACGGATTCTCATTACCGCTCTTGCTCTCACTCGCTCTGGCAATTGAATTTTCGTTTGCTGTCTTTGCCTTTCTCTTTCTCTTTCTCTTTCTCTTTCTCTTTCTCTTTCTCTTTCTCTTTCTCTCTCTCTCTCTCTCTCTCTCTCTCTCCTCTCTCTCTTGCTCTGTCTCTCTCACTCTCTCTCTCACCTCTCTCTCTCACTCTCTCTCTTGCTCTGTCTCTCTCTCTCTTTCTCTCTCTATCGTTTGCAATATTTGCTTTTGTAGCAATGACATTCGTTATTTTTAATAGGTCAGTCCATATTAAATGGATACGCACAAAGCAACCAATAACTGTACATGGATAAATCGAGCCAACGATAATTTGTGACCATTCAAAGAGCATTTCATAAATACTCAATGATCATTTAGCTAATGTTAGGTCAGTTCTTTTTATTATATTCCTAATAATTTCAATTAAAGGAAAATTGAACCTAATTCGATATGCTATGAACTTTGAACTGTGTACAAAATGAGTCTTGATAATCTCTGTTATCAAATGATTTTTCATTTTGATTGGCAATTGTCCATGCTATTGAAGTGACGAAGAAAAAACAAAAAATAAACCGTTTTTACTTTCATGAGTATGCAACTCTAAACATCAATTGTTTCCATTCATTTGACACCAAACAAATTCCTCTAATTCGAAATTTTCATTCGATATAATGTCAATGAATGTTGATTTAATTACAAAGAAAAACACATTTTCTACGATTTTCTTTATTTTTCCATCTATTTTGCATCTCTTCAAATGAATTAATTTACATTCGTTCTTTCAATTTCAATTTCATTTTCATTTCCATTAAGTAATCTTGTTGAAATGTAAATGTTAAATGTACAATTGTCCATGCGAAATACCATTCAATCTCCATTGAAATTGGATCGTTTGAGAAACGTCACATGAGTTGCGTCAGAATACAATTTGCGTATCCACTTCAATCGTGTTATAAATGAAATAGTGGCAATTTTATTTGCTCATTTTCCAGTTTTAATTAAGAAACTAGGAAAAGTGAATTGATGCGATTCAACCAACTTAATTAATTTGGTATGTTGTCCTTTCAGTTTGACCTGTACATACGAACGATAGACGATGATGATGTATTTAAATTAAAATAAATGCATCGAGATTGCTACATTCGAAATAATTACAAAACGCTCATGTGTTTCATGCTCCAAATGCTGTTTTTTTTTTTCTTCTTTGTTCTATACTTTTCCTCTGTTTTCTAGTGTTTTTTTTTTTTGCTTTGCAAAGTTTTTCTCCGTTGGTAAACTTCAATTGTTTTCAAGACTCATTCATATGTAATCAGGAAATTGTGTAAATATTCAATTGGGAAAATTCTCAGGTGGATGTGTTGTGTCATTTCAGTATTTAATGCTCTCTCATATGTCATATTGAAAGTAATTGAGAAATGTTTACCATCGAAAATTCCTTGATTCGATTCAAGTCACAACACACACACACACACACATACATACATATTTTGTGAGCATTTTTGTAGCTGCACAAATGAGTGCTCATTTTCGATGTGTTGAATTTGCGAGATTTAATTACATATTTTGAAATCGATTTATGACGATTATATTTCATTTTATCAAAATGTCATTTCTCATTCTTTCGATATTGTACATTAGTATGAAACAGGGAAAGCGCAATTATTTATTATTATTTTTCTTTTCTCTCTTTGTTTATGCAATAATCTATTATTGGGGTTGCGCAGCGCGTCATCATCTTCATCATCAATTCAATATATTTTTTATTTTCTCCCTAAACGATTTCAACCAAATTGGAAATAAATTCATCATTTTCATATTAAATTTTTTTGTTTTGTTTCATATGTTTTGCTCTCTTGCTCTTTCTTTCGCTCTTTTCATCATTCCAATAAAAGCGAAAAAAAAAGGTGAACAACACAGCAAGAATGGCAACGGCAAAATTTGATGGCATTTTTTAATAAATGGTAAATAAAAATGGAACGTCCTCTCTCAACAAAAACATTTTGCTCGCACTTTTCATAAATTGTACGTGTTCTAAATAAATATTTCGAGTTCGGCAAGGATTTTCACAAGCATACGAAATTGAGCTAGAGGAATAGAGGAAATATGAGTGAATAAAAGAGTGAGAAAGAGAGAGAGAGAGAGAATGAGAGAGATAAAGAGAGAGAGAGAGAGAGAAATTGCTCTATTGTATATTGGCTGGGCATTGAAAGGATACGCACAAAAGATGTGAATATCGAATGCCGAAAATCAAGTCATTGGCTTACGATATGGAAAAGTAATATCGTCAACTCGATATGGAAACACACACACACACACACACACACACTCACACACACTTACTCGTTCACTTAGTCATACAATTTATACACGAAGATTTTTCAACAGTTTGATGCAGGCACAAGGTTGAAGTGCACACGTATATATCAATATAAATATATATGGGAAAGAAATGGAACAAGGGATGAACACACATTGATTCGCATTTAACGAGATATTAGAAACGCATGAAGATGTCGGACACAAAACGAAGGGAACCTATGAAAATCAAACTGCTACTATGATTAATAAATAACGACCACAATTCACTTTCAGCGATTATATTTGCTCCTTTTTCGCATGCACATATTGCGTACTCAACTATAATGGCCGTGCAAGGATGCAAAATTTCATTTACGATATTAAATTAGGGTCATATTCTTCAACATTTCACTTATGAATTGAATTATGATAGTTTGGTTTGATTTAACATTTCAAAAGAATACTACAAGATTATTTGATTTTCAATGGTGTATCATAAAAAGATCGTTAAATATAGTACAATTATGTAAGGTAAATAATTAAATTGACAATAGAATGTTTGAATGTTTCTCAATGACAATAGTGAGTAAAGTTTTTTCAAGAGTTCACTATATTTTCTCATTGCAAAATTGTTATTTTCATTCATTTCCATTGTAAGACAAATACAAATACAACAAGATTTAATTAACATCATCTAGTGATTTATGGTTAGAAATCAAATTTGAAACTATTAATTCAAAAGCAAAATCTTGATTTGACAAACTAAATTAATATATTTAACCGAAACGATGGACATTGGTACAATACAAGTCAATCGTTATTGTCATCATCATCATGAAGTATTTTCCGTAGAAAATCGGACTTTTTTTTTCAAAAATTGGATTTTTTTTTTTCAAAAATTGGATTTTTCTTTTCAAAAATTGGATTTTTTTTTCAAAAATTGGGTTTTTTTTCAAAAATTGGAATTTAGCACGAAAGATCTGACCAAATCAGAATCGAAAACAAAAACCTCAAATATTCACTCTCTGCAAAATTTACATCTCCACATTGCTTAATTGAACATATTTCAATGAAATCTAACCATTACTTGATAAATATTTAATTATACGATTTGCTTTAGACATAGACGAAGACAAACAATTTGGGTTGAAATGATGAAATGATCAAAATGATCGAATGTGACTAAATATTTCTTATCGATCTTGTTGAATTAATTCAAATTTGAATAGCACAAAATAATTGATGCAAAGTAAGGATGTGATTTATTAAAGCTCGTTGATGAAAATTACATTGAATGCATTTTGAATGTTCAACAATTCATCAAGAAATCATCACTGGCTGGATGGTCTGTTATCATTTCAATTTTCAGCATAGACAAATTCAAATTGGAATTTTCATGTGCATTTCCATTCATAGTTAAGTGTGTATGCAAATTTGAAAAAGGTTTTACATTGAACATGTAAATCTGTTAATTGCCAAGATCTCTCTCTCTCTCTTTCTCTCCCTTTCTTTCTCTCTCTCTCTCTCACTCTCTCTCTCTCTCTCATTCTATCCCTGTCTCTGTCTCTCAAAATAGTTTTGGTCGTTTGATATAATTTTAAGCTTGTAACCGCCTCAATGTCATTTAAGTATCAGCAAGAGATTGTGAAGAAATGCTGACTTAAAAGCATCAAGTAATGTGAAACTGTTGTAAGTAAGAAAGTGGTGGCTTCCAAAAACTTGATGAAATAAATATTCCCCGTTCGAAATAAAATAATCTCGACAACATGAAGACTTACAATCACAACTTACATGGTATTATATGTTGGCAAAGTTTTACTTGATTACATGAATATGGAAGTGCATTCCCTTTGCGTTGCGTTATGTTGCATCTCAGAAATTTACCTTAATCTATCTTTTTGAAATGATGCAATGTGAAAATGAGCGAACTGATGAAATTTAACGTTGAATATGGAAAATTCGCGCCTTTTTTTTTTCTTCTTTAAATGCACGAACAAGCGCACACATGCATGCCGCGCTCAAAATAAATTCCATCGTTTTTTTTTTCTTCTTTTCTTTCTTTTCGTCTTTTCTCATCATCATCAGAGGTGCTGAAATAAATACACAACATTAACGCCAGAAATACTGGCTGGTGCTGGGGCAATGGGAAAAAATGTCGAAGATGAATTTGGATCCCGATGAAAGTCAACATATAGAGATAGATGGAGAGTGTCTGCGTGTGTGTGTGTGTGTGTTGTGTGGATGAAATATTTGTGTCGCGACAAAAGAAGAGAATCAAAAACTAAATATTGTATAATCCAAGCACATACATCGGGTATGAATGGATGAACGGCAAACGGCGAACCGTACAACATACTAAAATATACCGTTCATTAAGTTTCTATTCATCGAAGGAATAATATAGAAATTACTGATGTGCCACATATACACGCGCGTGCAACTTGTTGTGGCCTGAACGAATACACACCGACTCGGCGAGCTAGCTAGCAGCAGCAGAAAAAAGTTTGTGTGTGCGTTTTTCCGTCATTGACTTTCTCTCTCTCTCTCGCTTTTTTCATCTCTTTCTCATTGAATTGTGTTGCTTTTTTGTTGTTGTTGTTGTTGCTCGTTTGCTTCATTCTTTTTCTTGATTTTTGTTCCATCGTCGTGTTCTCGCACTGATTATGTGCAAGCACAAGTGATGTTTGATTTTATCTGAATTAACAGCATAACATTGTTGTAATGCCTTGGCGCATTGAATCCGCAGTTGAAAATAGTAATCATTAAGGGACCTGCCCTGCTTGTATGCATTGCGTGTTTCATATATGCTACTCGACGCTTGTTTCGTTGCCTCTTCTTCTTCTTTTTCGACTCTCTTGTCTCATTTTCGAATATTTTTCGCTCTTTCACACGATTGCGAGAATAATTTGTTTCATTTTCTTTCATTCTTTCTTTATGTCGAAGTCAATAAACACAATATTTACAAAATTGACAATGCCGAATGGTAAGTTGAAATTGCATATATATATATTCGCACATCAAATGAATACACACGGTAAAAATGAGACAGCAATAGAATGTGAAATGTGTAAAGAATACACGATTTGATTGAAGTGGCATACAGTTGCGCTTAATAATTTGCACCTTTTTCTCATTTCACGTGAAAACTTTATTCACATGATAAACGGTCATTTCCGATGTCACATGGCCCACATCGTGCTGATTATTCCTATTATCATTTCTGAATCTCCGCCCCCCCCCCTCTCGATCTATCTCTATTTTTTGTCTTAATTTAGCCAGGAACAAACTACTAGTTTATTATTTCTAATTCGTTAGAATTGCTTGTTTGATGAACGCGTTCAAATAATGTGCAAAGAGAGAGAGAGAGAGTGAGAGAGAGAGAGAGAGAGAGAGAGAGTGAGTGAGAGAGAATCATCCATATGAAATGCGAATAATTAGCCATGTTCTTTGACATTTCAAAATGACATGAGCATTTTAACATTTTTCAGAGACTTTTTATTCTCTTGTCATTTAATTTTTTGATTGTAAAGAATTTATGCATTGAAAATCATTAATGAGAATTCTAGTTAAGTTCATGTGATTCACATGAAGTGAAAAAGATATTTAGAATTGACAGAGACATTTGTCAAAATGAGAAACGACGAGCTTTGCCTAATTTTGAGAAAAGAAAATGTAGATTGAAAATGTTGTAACATGTTGTTCTACAACACATTTAAAGAAAGTAATTAGGAACGTGAAAAATGTGAAAATTTCACTTGTAAATGCCATTGTAACAATTGTATTGACCGAATAATTTCGTTTGCCACACTCTAACAAGTAATCCATTGGAAATTTGCTGGCAGAGGCGTTTGAATGAAGTGTTAAACAAATTGACGATTGCAAAATCACTTGTGATATATAATTACATACGATCTAATTCAAAATTACCTTCATTACATAAATCATGGAGTGTGTGACAAACATAAAAGTAATTGAGAAAATCCTTGAAGTATTTACTATGAAGTAATTCAATGCGTTATTCAATTATTTTTACATAATTCTTAGGATCAATAAGCAATTATTAATTTATGTGGCAAAAAAACCAAAGTATCCTATTATTGAATTAAAATTAAAAAAACAAGCAACGAGTGTATAATATGTTAATGACGGCATATCATTCACACTTTACGTATGATTTTATGCATTTATGCGGATAATTTTTATACGTTTATCGACTCATTTATACATTTTATTTTTTTTTTTATTTTTTTTTATTTTTTTCAAAAAGATATAATTTACACCATCGTAAATCAAACATTATGCTCTATTAAAAACAAACAGTTAGTTATTGAATAACATGGAAACACCCAACGAAACCAGTTTTAGTGAGTACTGATGAGTACATTGAGAGTGAGAGAGAAAGAGAGAGAGAGAGAGAGAGAGAGAGAGAAAGAGAGAGGAGAGAGAGAGAAAGAGAGAGAGAGAGAGAGAGAAAGAGGAGAGAGAGAGTATTTCATATACACTGAACTGATACTGGGTGTATGTTGAAAATCGATTTACTGTGTTCACAGATTCAATTAACATCAAAAATATAATTTGCTGTGTGCTACGCACGCATGAACGCAATAATATTATTAAAATTAAATTGAGTAGATTAAATACCATTGGTCAATAAAAGCCTGTCGTTACAACGAGCACACTGCACAGGCATTCCACTTGTCGTTCACATCGTTCACAAATACATACTCAGCGTTCAGAAGAACGCATCTGAAAGCTCTCTCTCTCTCTCTCTCTCTCTCTCATTTTCACTTTTCACAGAATACTCTCTCTCAATCCATATATTTATCTAGTTTCTCGCTTTCACTTGATCTCCTCTTATCCTTTTTGCGCTCTTTTGCCTATACGTAGGCATATGAACATAAAATAATATTGCATTAATTTAATAATGCGATTTTTGATGTATTATACCATATAAATGTATAATTCGATAAGCTCGTGTTTACTCAATTAATTAATAAACGTTGTACTGATAACGAAGTAAATAGCTATAATACTTCTAGATTATGATGCTGGTTTTATACGTAAATCCTGCAGTAATCCTTCTTGGAATTGTCATTGAACTGAAAAGTACGAAAAAAGAGAGTCCGTAAAGGCGATTATGATTTTTAAAATTGATTATTTTTTTATTTTTTTTTTATTTCCTGTTCCGTGCATTCCACAGAGCCAATGCCTGAATAAAAAGGTCTTGAAATGTCCGTTGTTCATGGTTCATCATGCGATTAGCTTAAATTTCATATTCTTAATTTTAGTATGAACATGATGTTATCAAAATATGGTTGATTTCATCGATTTCATGTCATCACTATCTTCACCACATTGAATTTTGTGTTGATTTGATGAGAAAAAGTGTCACATTTTTAACGGTATGTTGCATATTGAATAAATTCAAAAACATGAACATTTCCAAGTTCCAACATGAACCAAAAACCATATATGATAAAGCTGACCGTAGACAAGATACCCGAATGTTCAATTTGCACCGTTTGGAATATTTCAATAATTTTTTTTTTCTTCTTCTTTTTTTTTTTTTTTTTGTTTGTTTACTTTTCGCACATTTCGTGTATTTTACGCTATATTTTCATGAGCTTAAAAGGGAAATAGATATTTTTTATACATATATAACACACAATCTGATATATACGTATATGAATCATTCGGCAATGTGAATCAAAACATTCTGCATGCGTTTATATGAAAATACAAAAACTCAATATTCCACCGTTGACCATATGTTGCACCCGACATGTACACATCAGATTTCAACAAAGTTGTTATTAGTTGATGCTATTCTCTTTCTCTTTCTCTCTCTCTCTCTCTCTCTCTCACGCACACACACTCTGCATACGTAGTCCGTGTGTATGTCGGCCAATATATCAACCCCTCGTCGTAAACTCAGTGTCCGGATTGATTTTTATGTTTTTGCCTCGCATAGTTTTGTACATCTCTCCACAATAACACCGAATTTAATCAAAATCACTTCTATCTCGTCCTAAAAATGACATATTGACTTTTTAAAAAGGAAACCAAGAGAGAGAGAGAGAGAGAGAGAGAGAGAGAGAGAGAGAGTGGGAGGGGAAAAAACCCTATCAATTTGACATCAAAATTCTCGTACGAATTGATGAAAAAAAAAGAATTTTAAATCACATTCAGATGAGTTAATATTGAACAAATTTGCCGCCAAATGTTTCATAAAAAGATGCGCATTTTTTTTTTACAAACAAAAAATGTTGCATTCGTCAAATTGAATTGTTAAGTAAATCATTGTTTATCAAAGTGGCAAGTCGAGTTTGAAATTCTTGTTTATCGAGTGAAAAGTGTTTTATTCGCTTTTGTTTTTTTGTTTTTTGTTTTTTTTTTTTTTTTAACTTTCGCTTCAATAGCATTTGTGAGAAAAATATTTGTTTTGAATGTATTTTCTATCTTCATTATTTATAACATTGTACTTGTCATTTTTACCGCATTCATTACTTTGAAAATAATTTTATTGCACATCGTCCGGAATTTTGTTTTGTTTCCATCATTGGAATGTAGCAAAATGTGGAAAACGCGATTCTCAAGTATTTTTCAAGTGGACAGATATGGAGAGAATGTCAAAGAATGAGTGAACGAGTCAGAAGAATGAGACTAAAAAGAAGATCATGGATGAAAAGGTGAGAGTGGGACACGAAGAAGGTGTACGAAACTTGGACTACGAGAGCTATAGAGGAAGAGAGCGATAGAGAAAGAGAATGAGAGAGAAAAATGAAGAAGGAGGAAGAGAGAGAGAGAATGAGAGAATGAGAGAAAGAGAGAGAGAGAGAGAATGAGAGAGAGAGAGAATGAGAGAGAGAGAGAGAATGAGAGAGAGAGAGAGAGAAAGAGAGAGAAAGAGAGAAAGATTAGGAGGAAAAGAAAAACAGATAGAGAAAGAAAAAGATGAAACAAAAGAACGAACGAGAAGTACGGAAGCAAGCAATACGAAATGCCGCTATCAAGGAGTAAATTACCTTTCTCGCGTAGATAACAAGCAGAGGCTATACATAATTAATTCATTAGCGTATGCCAAACAACAGGAGCTACATTTCAATTGCAAACGTAAACAAATATTCTGTGTAGCACCAGATGGATGATAAAAGCAGATGAGCAAAAGAAGAAAAATAAAAAAAAAAGAAAAAAAAAAATAAGAAGAGAATGAAAAAAAAAACACCGTAACACAAAAATAAAAGAACGACCGAGAAATACTGCACGTAATGAAGCCTTACGACTCGGATCACTTTGCGTGGCAATGTTCCATGTTCTTTATGTACTGTGCTGCTCATCGTTCTCACCATCACCACCACCGTTGCTGCTATTTCTACCGTTCATAAATGAGCACAAGCAACTCACAGTAATACATAGCATTCGAAATACAAAACAGAAATACACACCAATTAAAACTGAATTAGGATATTTTAATGAGACATAATTAAAGACAAATATTTTACAAAAATTAAATTAAAAACTTAATTAACAAGATTCTCCTAATTATGCCATCATCACAATTTAATCGTAGAATAAACGAAAGAACAATAATATGTTGAGGAGTTTTTTTTCCCTTTTTTTTCATTTCATTCAGATGTGACGTTGTGCTCATATAGTATAATTGTTTGGCCATGTATTTGCATAGCCGTCGCCTACAATTGTACGGAAGATTGCAAACGCAATGGATTTTTTTCATTTTCATTTTTTTTTTTTCTTCCATCATCTTCACTCGAAATGTCTATTCTTAAAATCACATTGCACCAATTCAACATGAATTTTCCTTCGTTTTCCACCTTTTAATACACCGGAGCCATGGCTGATTGCTACTTTGTTTTCATCTTTTGTCTTATATTCCCGTTCCTATTCATTCTTTGTCGCATGTGTTGTCGTAATTCCTTTTTTTTTTTTTTCTTGTTCTTTCCTCATTTTGCATCTTTTCTACTGTGTTGCATTAGATTTTAATGTGTCTATTAAAAGTGATGCGTCAGCGACATCGTCATTCTCATCATCAGTAACAACAACAACAACAACAACAGCAGCAATATCGTCAAGTAATGCGCTGCAATAATAGATCTATTCACGCAAATTTTGTGTGCGAGTTTGCTTTACACGTTTAATTTTCCTTCATTTTTATAACAAGCGACAGACGTACGATAATTGGATGGATGGATGGAAAGCAAGCGAAATGTCTGCAATGTGTATTGTACATTGATGATACCGGCAAAAGATTTTAGCAATAGCAGCAATAACAATAGTGGATAGCACACACACACACACACACACACACACATTGAAAAAGGAGTTGCACAAATTGTTCACGAAAATTTTCAGTGAAATTTTATGGTTAGTTATATTTCTCCATATACATATTTAGTTGCACAAAATGAAAATTAAAATGTTCCGAGGACAATGAGCTTGGCCACTGTTGTTGCCATGATTGCAGATGAAATGAAAACTGACTACCTTTGTCTCAACAAATACCTCGATTTTATTGGATTCAGTTTAGTTCGCTAAAACATCACATTGAGGAACCTCGGCAATTGTTATATGGTTTGGATGGTGGTGCGGTGTATAGCCCGGTGTCTCAATGCGCCTGTTACCCAAAGAATGGGCTAAATTTATTAATTCAAAATGTGCGGCAATATCAAGACAGGTATATAGCTTTTAAACCTTTTACCAAACCGTACACACATTCAACCATTGTATTATATTGCCTTTCCATTGTTTTGCAACATTCGGTGAAATTAAGCATTTCACTTAACTCTTTAAACGGTATTCGGGGCCTTTTTGTTCCAAATGCTGTATTTCAATTCATCTCTTGCTTTCTCTTTCTCTCTCTCTCTCTCTCTCTCTCTCTCGTTCTCTCTCTCTCTCTCTCGTTCTCTCTCTCTCTCTCTCGTTCTCTCTCTCTCTCTCACTCTCGCCCTCTCACTCTTTCTCTCTCCATCTCTCTCTGTCTATCTATCTGTCTATCTATCTATCTATCTATCTATCTATGTCTCTATCTCTCGTTCTCTTCCTCTCCCTCATTCTCTTTCCATTTAAGACCATCATAGGCTAATATAATAATAGTCTTTGCTGCACTAACCATATAAAGCGTCATCACACAAACACACACAAGCCCAAATACACAAAATTGCATGCACATGCAAAATGAGAAACAGAGAGTTAAAGAGTGAAACAAAATGAAAATAAAAATGTTGGGGAATCGTAATGGGGAAAGGATAGAGTTTGATGGGAAGAGATTCAGAGAAGGAGAATAGGAAGATTTCTTTATTTGAACTCTTTCCTTGTTCATAATGTTCATAATAGCTTTCCTATATGCAAATTCACCTAATTTTCTTGTCTCTATCAAAAGCAATTTCGAAACACACATTCATTTAGTGATGAAGAATGGTTTGTTTACACTCCGCACACCGATGCATACACACACAGAGAGAGAGAGAGAGAAAGAGAAAAAAAGGACAGAGAGAGAGAGGAGAGAGGGGTGAGAGAAAGAGAGATCCATACATAGAAAGAGATCAAAATAGAGAGGAAGAGAGTAAAAGCAGCAGCAGCATGGTATTCAGTGCCATGGTCGGGCATATGTGTGGCTTCGTGCTAGATTTTAATGAGAACCAAAACAAACGAACGAAACAAAAAGTTAAACATTAACAGAATTAAAAAGAAATAATGGAATTTGCATGAGCACAGAAACGGCAACAGCAGTGATGTTCTCACTACTCTCTTCTCAGAACCACAATTCAATGGAAATAGCGCGCACCCGCGCCAATCCATTTCCACCAAGGAAATTTCATAAAAATATACGTATGTATGTAAAGTGTAAGACTGAGTGTGTGTGTGGGAAATATAATATAGGAAAATTTACGACGGAATTTCAATTAAATATCTTTATTTCAATGTGCTACGCCATGAGTTTTTGCTTTCATCAATGGTTTAATTAAGATAACTTTTATAAACTTCACGTAATATTGAAACGTCCAAGTTTTTCTCGTTTCACTTTAAAAAAAAAAGGGAAAAATTTCCGAGAATAAATAAAAAAAAAGTCAACAAACATCATTGAATGTAAAATCATTTACCTACCACACACCAACACACACACATATATAATCTTCAATATTTACATATTTTGGACAATCTTGTTCAATTGAAA
>JAQOWM010000975.1:652500-827500 GCA_029041755.1 Resseliella maxima
GTGAACTGGTGGCTCATATGCTTCACTTCAAATACAATTTTTGTTCAATTTATTATTACTCGTTGTTTATTTTATTTCAATAAATTACCACAAAACGAATCTACCATAACTTGTTCAATTTCAAGTGAAATCATTTCACCCAAGAGGTGGATAAATTCCAATGCGAAAATATTTCATCGACAATATCGGGTATTTAAGCAGAATGTGTGTATGTGTGTGTGTGTGTGCATGTTTTTTTTCGCCAGTTATTGCATTGATTTCGCCCAATCACTGGAGGTTATCACAGGTGAAAGAGGGTATGAGTGGGTGGAGAGGGTGAGAGAAAGAGAAGAGGCAGAGAGAGAGAGAGAGTGAGTGAAGGGAGTGAGGCACAAATAGACCGAGAGAAAGAGAGAGGGAGAGAGAGATAGTGAGAGAGACAGACAGACAGAGAGAGATAGTGAGAGAGAGAGACAGACAGAGAGAGAGAAAGAGAAAGAGAAAGAGAAAGGAAGAGATGAAATGATAGATCGTGAGATGGATAGAAAAGAGAGGGAATTCGAAAAACGTATTATATCAATTGAAGAATGTGTGTAATTGAAAATTTATTTGCTACTGTTGTTTATTAAGAATGGAGAGCATATTCATGCATATGCTAATATCGATTTTGTTTTTTTATTTCAAAGAATAAAAATGAACGGTTCAAGTATAAACAATGTTTGGAATATTTACGCGGCTCATATGTGAACCAGAAACAAATGAGAAAAAAACGGTACCTGCATGTATCGTTCAGATTCAATGTAAACGTTTGCGTTTTGTTTTTATTTTTCTTTAACATTTCTTTCATTATTCATTTTCTTCTTTCATTTTAAATTGAAGTCATCAAAAATCTAAGTATATAAGATTGTGAACGATGAACAACAATAACAGAAAAAAATAAAACAACCGTTCTTTCAAATCAAACTGACTTATTAGAGCAAATCGATGTCGAACCAATATTCCATAATATCAAAGTCAGCAGGGAAGTCAATGATCAAGTGCTCGTTATGCATGTATCGAAGTCAACTTGGCAAATTTGCATGGTAAACTCGACTCGGAAACCAAAACCACATTCAGTAATATTGCACAAATGTATCTGCTCTCTTGTACTCTCTCTCTCTCGCTCTCGCTCTTTCGCACTCTCGTGCTCTCTTGTTCTCTTTCATTCTGAATAAGATTTTTGTTTTTATTAAACGATATTATTTAGTGAATGGCAAAGCAAAATCAATTCAATTCAATAAGAGCTGCCCTAATAAATCAAATTGAGCCCTAATTAGGTTATTACCAAAGCTAATATTACATGGTATATATCGTTGGGGCGGATGTTTTTCTTTTTTGCCTCAATAATAATTGTGCACATATTCAAACAATGGAAAACACAAAATTCACTGTAAATATAATGACTGTTGTCGCAAGTAATATGTCGATATTATCGAATTTACCGATTCAATTCAATTTAGAGTTTTATGTAATAATGATTTCGGAACTGAATATGCTAAGCTAAAAGAGATGGAAAACCATTGCTAACATTTTCATCTGAATGAACAGTATTTAATTAATGCCATCTCACTCATTCTCTTTCTCTTTGATGTGTCGCTCTATCTCTCTCTCTCTCTCTCTCTCTCTCTCTCTCTCTCTCTCTCTCTCTCACTCTATAGTATTCTATTTCGCTCTACCTTTTTCGTTCTCTTTAGCCATTGCTTGTTCTGCATTTAAACGAACATAGTTTGTGTATATGCGTATATGTAGTAAAATATGTTTTCGATGTGAATGTGCAATTTATTAGTGTATTAATACTCAATTTGCAATGTCTCAATACTTGAACTGCCAGTACTTTGGTAGTTTGGCTACGCACATGAAGCAAGTAGATCGTGAGAGCAGACCGTGTATATTTCACTAGAGAAAGCTATAAAATATCAAAATGGGAATTTATAATTTGGAACGCCAGGCAACATGTGCATGATGCAAGCAATTCTCTCCTTTTCCAATTATGGGTATTTGAGTTTGGTTGCCTTTTTTCCATTCTTTTATTCATTCATTCTTTCTTTCTTTCTTTCTTTCTCGATCTCATGTTTTCGACATTTCTCTCGCTCTCCTCTCTTCTCTCTATTTACTCCTTTTCATTCCATATATTTCTTTCATGTCCCTCCCTCTCTCTCTCTCTCTCTCTCTCTCTCTCTCTCTCATCTCTCTCTCTCTGACTCTTTTTATTGTTCTGTTTTCCATTTTTGCTCTCATTTTATGTTTTTATCGATGGAAAATAAATTCACTAAAAACGAAGATATATATGGCATGTTTCGATTTCGGAAGCCAATCTAGTGCCAATATACATATAATTTGAACGTTCGATGCCATCCAAATATTTAATAAAGTCTCCGCACAAATCACAACACATATTCGTTAAAATTTATAATGCATACAACACAGAAAGAGAGAAAGAGAGAGAGAGAGAGAGAGAGAGAGAGAGAGAGAGCAAAAGAGTGCGCACACACATATACAATATACAAAAACACCACATATGCTTGATGTTCGTCCGCGCTCATGCAGATTTATGCCGAGAATTTTCCTATTGTTTTGTATGTCTCGATAATACGTTTAAGTTCTCATATATGCATTTTGTCCAACAATTTTAATTTAGTTTTATGCAATTGCAAACGAACGAACGATGAATAGCCAAAGAGTTAACGCTAACAGGGGCACCAAACATATGCAACGATTATGTTCATTTACCAAATTTTAAAGGCAATTGAATAGTCCAACCAAATATAAGTATGAGAGCACTCGAACTACCGAACATCATGCATTCTATGAAATTTGCGGCAAACAATAATATACGTTGCCAAAAATTATGTAGCTTGAATATGTACACATATTCATATATATATATATAGAGGGAGAGAGGGAGAGAGAGAGAGAGAGGAGAGAGAGAGAGAGAGAGGGAGAGAGAGAGAGAGAGAAAGACAGAGAGAGAGAGAGAGAATGAGAAAGACAGAGAGAGAGAGAGAGAAAGACAGAGAGAGAGAGCGTAGAGCGAAAATATTCTCGTTGTTGCAAAATGAGGAACGGTAACGAAACCAACATTGAGCCCAGGAACAAAAAAAACCAACAACAACAATAACAATGAAGGGGCTATGTGAGGGTGTTGGCGGGAGCAATGATGACAACGTCGACAGAACAAAAACGATGGAAAACCATAGGTAAACGCACCTGAGACAATCTCTCGCTCTATACAAAAATGTAATAAACACTTGCGTTGTTGAACAGAGCGGATTCGGGCACATTTTATGTTTGATTGTGCATGAGCGCGGTTTATAAGCGCGATTATTTCAACTGGCTATGACACAAAGTGACAGAGTAAGAGAAGAAAAGAGAAACAAAGTGGATGACGATAAACGTAAAACAACATAGAAACAGAGTCAAAGTAGGAAAGAAACAGAGAATGAGAGGAATGAGAGAGAGAGAGAGAGAGAGAGAGAAAGAGTGGGAGTGAGGGACAACGAAGTAAAGAGAGAGAGAGAGAGAGAGAGAGAGAGAGAGAGAGAGGAGAGAGAGAGAGAGAGAGAGAGAGAGAGAGAGAGAGAGAGAGAGAGAGAGAGAGAGAGAGAGAGAGAGAGAGCGAACGAGAGATGGAGAATGAGTGAGCTAATGAATTGTAATATATTGGTTGCAATTTTGGGTTTTAATTGGATTTTAAAGATTTATATGTTATATGTTATTGTTTAAATTCAAATAAGGGCATAGCAAACGGCCAAACGAAGCAAGTGAGAAAGGGAAAAATGGCTTGAAAATGGAATGGCAGAACAAGAGCCGCATTGACTAGCATACAAGCAGAATTTTCAGAATTTTGCATGTATGGAATAATAATAACTGTTGAAATAAATTTTGCCGCTTAAGAGGGAGGCCAACCGACGCGCTCTAGACGTATTATGTCGTTGCTCATTGTTTTGCCAATATCCATTAACGGCACACACACACACACACAATCACACTCACTCACACACACACAGCACAAATACGCTCGCTCATTCGCTTGTTCGTTAGCTTGCTGATGGCATGGGATTGTGTGCCAACGAAAATTACTATTGCAAAAGGATTCGCTCAAAAATTCATATCCATGATTGAGAGCTACAAGTTATTTTTGCAAACAGCCAACCAAACCAAACTGACTTGCATCACTACAGCTAAATGTGAGCCGAGAATATACATGTTGGCGAGTTTGTAATCACAAAAAGATAGCTCAATAAAAATTTGTTATTCCATAAAAGAATTCAATGCATTTAATAACAACAATTTAATTATTCAGTTGCAATGGAGAGATTTTGTTTTTGTTTTTTTTTTTTTTCCACCGAGCACCGAGTAAAATTTGCAACTTTGCAATAATGAACAATTGGAATTTCAAGTGTACATTCACCACATACATTTATATGAAATGTACAATTAGCTCGTTTTCGCATCAAACTATGGTCGCATTTTGCTCTTCACAATCAAAATAATATAAATATATATTTATATATCTATATATAAATGCCGATTGTCGAATGATACGCGAAAAATGCACATCAGCGCCAAATCATCGATTAGCAATCAGTGTATTGACCTTTCCATTCAATTGAAATGCTAATGAGGCAAACACAATCACAACTAAAACAATGTCGAGAGCTCTTTAATTACTTCAAAAATGTATGTGGCTATTGGAATACATGATCACGACACAGAAATAAATGAAATACGGTAATTAGCTGGAATGGAATGTGTGTTGTATATGTATGGCATAATGTATTCACTCTCTAGGATAGTATATCAAACGAAAACGAAAAAAAAAAACAACAACAACAACATCAATCCTGATATCGCACACCCGTCCACGTTTTGCCATACAAAAAATGCGCCACACTCAATCTCTGCTCGCCGATCACACACAAATGACTTGACTTTAACAACAGACTCAGAGGAAAAAAAAATTTATCTAATTAAAGTGAGAGTAAAACGAATAAAAACAACAGCAACAAACAGTTTCGGGCAATAACTGTGCACCGCTAACCATAAATGTTGCACATAATTCATTTAGGATTTGGAGCCAAGCTTTCCCATAATTATACGTTTAGTTCACGTTTTTTAATTTAAAAATCAAGATCGAAAATCAACACCATTGCCATTGGTGCATGGACGAAGAAGATTTCTTTGAAGGCTCATTTTGAATTGAGAGAATGAACATAAAATGATGAAATACCAAAAATGTATGATTTGATATGTTTGCCAAATTTCATAAAGAAGATAAGCAATTTTATATGCAATGCTTACGACTGTATTCGAAGTATTTTCAAGGTTTAGAAAATGAAAAGCAAAAGGAATACATAAATATGATGAGAATGGATGGGAAAAATAACTATAATCACCTGATATCGTTTGATTTCATCTTTATTTGATATCTTAACCCTTTCACACACATACACTCTCTCTCACTCTCTCTCTCTCTCTCTCTCTCTCTCTCTCTCTCTCTCTCTCTATCTCTTACGCACACTAGTTCTCATTCAATACATTTCTCTCTGATCCACCTTCTCTTGTCCTCATTCTCATATCGAAATGCATTATGATTAAATTTTCAACGAACCGTTATTTATCTAAAATATCTGTTCAATTCATATTAAATTCAATTAGATTTGAAACATATTTTTGGAAATTGAATTAATTTGTCCGATATTGATAAACATTCCAATCATTATTAAATACATTGTATAACGAGACGTAATAAAATATTATCAAAATTATCCATAACTAAATACACTTCATTTATTGTACAGTATATTTAAAGTGTATTTCATTTGAATTGAACCATGCTAAATAATGTGATTAAATTAGTTGAAAATTGACTACTGTAATAATAATTTCATTACTAATAATATAGTAAATTTTATATAAATGAAGTTGTAACTGTTCAAAAACTGATGTGAAATTGAATAGAAAAAAAATGCTCGTTATAACATAAAATTATAATGAAAATTCAAGTGAATTGAGATTCAATTAATTCAAAGTCTGTTCTGGTGAACATGGCATTTTATATTGAAAAATCTTCAAAGTATTTTGTAGTAATTAATTGAGTTTTTAATTAATTAAACACATTCAAATTCGTATGTTTTTTTCTTTCTTTTCTTCTTCAAGCACTAATTCTCGTAATTTAATACGTGAAATCACATATACTGAGATTGTCCAAAGTTGAAATTCTGTAAAAACCGACATAATATGTCAAAATCAGACAATGATTGTAGGATTTTGAATAATTGTGCTAGCAAAATGTTGAATATTTGTGAAAGACAGTTTATTTAACTTGAGATTTGTTTGTTAATAATTTGGTTTTTCAGTTAATACATAAAGTATTTTGTATATGAAATTCCATATTTGCTTGAGATGTATATGTTTGTTAATGACTGCACTTGATATATATTGATTGGATCTTGGATATTTTGGTTTAGGTTAAGGTAAGACTCTTGATTGCCATATTCGTATTCTGCATTACAGTTTCGTTAAAATTATTTATTCGGTTAAAAAACCTCAAATATTTTATTACACTTCAATGTACATTGCAAATTTCACTTGAATTTTTTGGGTGAACACAACCTGATATGCCTGATGATCCAGCTTCAATACCGTTTATAATTAAAAGTTGATGAAATTGTTTCAGTGTGGTTTTCATATCACATATATTAATAGTAATATATATATGCAAATTTTGAAACAAAAATGTTTCGCATATATTGAATTATTATAGGAAATAATATATGAGAAATTTTGCGATTCGGTTAATATTTACATTTAACCATGTTATTAAATAACATTTTACTCCCAACTGCACAACTATATGCTTCCTCTCTCACTCGCCCCTCTCTCTCTCTCCCTAGCTTCTCTCTCTTCCTCTCGCCCCTCTCTCTCTCCCTCGCTTCTCTCTCTTCCTCTCGCCCCCCTCTCTCTTCCTCTCGCCCCCCTCTCGCTCTATCTCTTAATTGTATTTTGTATCCATTTTTTCTTATGTTATATAAAACTTTTGTTTCCGTACAGAAACTAATTAAATGAAGGAAAATAAAAAACAATTTTGATATTGAAATAAAGTTATTAATATCATATTATCCCTTTTCTACTTATGTATAACAAGCCATAAAATATGTAATGTGAATGTGTATTCCCATTCTTTCAATCACTTATTTCTAATGCATGAATAAAGAAATGAAAACATGACTGAATATAAGCCATTGTTTTTCAATGTTCTTTGTGATTTAATGCATGGAAAAAAAGTAAACGATAACATGATCAAAATGAGTGAGATAGAGATAAAGTGAAAGAGAGCAAGAGAGAATTCCTTTTGAAGTAATTTGTCTGCACACAAAACCGCAAGTCTATTAATTTTAATTAGCTAATTTTCCACTTCACAATGAATGAAAATGTATTATGTATTTAGCCCTAGTGTGTTGGTTGTGTCAGATGCAGCTTTTTGTGTTGCGCCTCATTTTCTCTCTCTATTTCTCTCTCTCTCTCTCTCTCTCTCTCTCTCTCTCTCTCTCTCTCTCTCTCTCTCTCTCTCTCTCTCTCTCTCTCTCTCTCTCTCTTTCTCTCTATCTTACTCTCTTTTGCAAGCTGTGTCCACAATTTTCCACAAATCATGCCTTTCAACTTCATATAAAACTGGAAAATTTATTTAAAATTGATTTTTCCTTTGGATTTCATTTTCAATTCAACTTTTTAATTTATAACTCAATATACAAAGTATGTGAAATGACAAGAATTGAAAAATTTCTTCATTGCATCAAATACTTACCAATAGATGGGTACATTTCTTGCATTTTATGTGTGTTTCAAATTAGTTAGATTGTTCGATAAATTTTGGTTTGAAATGAATTCACACGATTGTTTAAAATGTCATGTTAGAATAGAAAATAAAGCTTTTGCTAATATATTGTTATTTTGCTTTTTCAATTTCATTGAAATTTGTTTGAATTTTTGCCTTAAATAATTTTCATTCAAATTTGTTAGATATACTGCTGAATGTTTTTGAAAGCAAATCCAATTTTTGGTTTTCATTTCGAACATTTGACGTACATTGGTGAACAGACAGTAAATAGAACTTGCATTTTCTAATATTACTTCAGGCATTAATTCATTTTCACATGATGTCTTTGATAAAAAGAAAACAATTTTCAATTATCTTCAGCTAAATTGCAACTTTTATATATATATATATATGAACATCATTCAATAACATCGAATTAGTCTTATACAATTGTTGAATAACGTCATGCTATATAAATGAGGAGGTAACGCACACAATTTTCATTAGTCGGTTTAAACGGATGGAAGGAGAAACTCATACACATACGCAGAGAGAGAAAGAGAAAGAGAGCGAGAGAGAGAGAGAGAGCGAGAGAGCGAGAGAGAAGGAGAGAGAGAGAGAGAGAAGGAGAGAGAGAGAAAGAGAGAGAGGGAAAACAGTCGTTGGCGTAAGGCTATTATGAAATATCATGCAATTTAATTTAATGAATTTATAAATAAGACAGATGTAATAAGGAGATTTATTTATACCAGTCTTACCACTGTGGATTTTGTATGGGAGTTTTTGAATTAAAATGATGTTGTTGATAATTGATGAAAACAGTATTTTTGTTCGAAATTATTCTTCATTATCGTGGTCAAATTATATAGGGTGTGTGCAAGAAAAATGTCGATTTTTTGGGTGAAAAGAAACATTTATGTCATAAATGAATGAATCAGTAAATTAACCAATATATTCCCCATCGTTAGCTATGACTTCACGCCATCTTTCTGGAAGTTTGTGGATTCCGCGGCGAAAGAATTCCTCATCTTTTGAAGCTATCCAATCAGCGACCCATTTTTGTATTTCTTCAAAGTTTTTAAAGCGTACATCGGCCAGGTCAATTTGCATTGATCGAAACAAATAGTAATCCGAAGGAGCAAGGTCTGGAGAGTACGCGGGTTGATCAAGCTGATCCCAACCGAAGTGTTCTTTCTTTTTTTTAACGATCTTTGTACGATGTGGCTTGGCATTATCATCGTGAAAAAAAACTTTGTCTTGTTTAGTCGCTATTCGTGGATGTTTCACCTTCAATGCTTGCTCCATTTTGATCAATTGTTGTTGGTAGCGTCTACCATCAACCGTTTGGCCAGGTTTTAGCAGCTCATAATACACGACACCTCTCTGATCCCACCAAATGCACAGCATAACCTTTTGGCAATGAATTTCTTGTTTTGGCTGCGAAATTCCCGGTTGGCCTGGATCAACATACGCTGCTTTACGTTTGGGATTGTCGTAATAGATCCATTTTTCATCGCCAGTAACAATTTGACTCAAGAAACTGCGTTTTTTGTGCTCAGCAAGATGTTTTTTGCATGTTTCCATTCGTGCTCTGAGTTGATTTTCGTTCAATTGATGTGGCACCCATTTTCCCAACTTTCGAATCTTTCCCATTGCATGCAAATGTCTAGAAATGGTTGCTCGGTCAACATTCAATTCTATTGCAAGTTCTTTTTGCGTTTGACAAGGATTTTCATCCAATAATGCTTGCAAATCCGCCTCTTCAACTTTTTTTGGCCCGCCTGGGCGCTCTTTGTCTTCCACGTCAAAATCACCACTTTTGAATTTCGCAAACCATCGTTCACAAGTTTTTTGAGTTGGAGCATGTTCATCGTAAGCTTCTACTAACAAACGATAACTTTCAGCAGCGGTTTTCTTCAAATGAAAGAAGGTTATTAAAGTTCCCCGCAAAACCACTTTTTCAGGCACGAATTTCGACATTTTTGAAGCAAAAAAGATCTTTGTTGTTTACACTTCAGCAAAATGATATATACTGAAATTTATAGCGTAATGACAGACAAAAAAAAAGAAAATGGCCGCGGTGTGCTCCGATGTACACAGCGTTAGTTACGCCATCTGTTATCTAAATCGACATTTTTCTTGCACACACCCAATATATATTTGTATTATTGATTTCAAAGTTCATAAAAAACTTTTGTTATTTAATTTCAAATATCATGATCAATTTAAGCGTATTTATTTGCTTTTTTTTTTCTTAGATTTTTCTTGTTGTTTTGATTTAGCAAAATTACAATGTTATCTCGACGTAAATTCGTCATTGAATAAAACATATCAACGCCTTTGTTAATTATTTTTATTCCAAATCCTTAATTCAATTGAAATGTTTTCTTAGACGTACCGTAGGTTGTTCAATTGGAAAATAATACATCATTTTAATAAACAAATAAATAATTCCTGCACAGATTTATCATTAACTAAATTAGCAGAATATCTCTGTTGGTTTGGAAAATTCGAAAAAAAAAAATCTTTCATGCATATGCAAAGTATTCATTTTGAAGGTGCTGCGCCAAAGTGAAATTGACGATGAATAAATAAACTTGTGAATAAAACTGTTTTCATTAGCTTTTGAAAGAATTTGATGTAATCTCACATATACACACACAGAAAAAAAAAAATTTAGTTATGAATTCATCTCTTAAGAGAAAGAGGGAGAGAGAAAAAACACCGATGAAATATAATTTTCCACAATTCATCTCACAACCGCAAAAGCGCATTCATTTCACAATTTTCTAAAGTGTTTGAATGAAGTATCGCGCTAACCGTTTTTTCTACATTTTTTCCCTCTCTCTCCCTCTCCCACTCCCTCTCCCTCTCTGCCCTTTCTTCTTTATGTCATGGACATTGTTTTCTGTTTTTGTTTCTGCATCTTATTTTCCACTTTATTCCATTGCCTTTTCTATCATAGGTATTTGTGGAAAAACCCGGTGATAGCACTTTGCTCAAGCACAAAAATATAAATGTAAATAAAATTGAGCGAAAGCAGAAAAAGGAAAATACGAAAAAAATGGAAATGTGTATGATTTTTTTTTTTTGTTCGCTATCGCTTCTTTGCACACTTTTTTGTTGTTGTATGCATGTGTCTGTGTATTTAATTAACAAGACCAATTAAATAATTTCCATTGAGGAGAAAAAAAAAAAAGCTTTTGGCTATTGAAATTGGTAATTGAGTCGCCAAATCCCTTTGTCAGCTTATGAAGCCGAGCACTGGAGCAAAGGGAGAGAAAATGTGCAACTGTTTCCAATCGAAATCTCACCAAATTCTGTGTAATTGAAATTCAACAGGCATTTTAATTAACTAATGGGATTCATTTGGTAACAGCTTAAAATTTTACAATTTGATATTTTCTTTTTTGTTTCTATTGAATTGTTACGATTTTCAATTATCGAAAATGAACAAAAATGTTTTTCAAGTAAAATTTCTTGACCTGTTATATTTCTTTTTTTTTCTTCTTCTCATTAAACTGTTCAAGAATCTCTTGATATTGAATTTAAGGCTGAAAATAAAGTAAAATGCGTGTGCGTATATTTTTTGAAGAGATAATGACGGCAGCAATAAATTAGCCTCTTGAAAATGCTAATAGCTGATATACTTAGGAACATTTAAGATATTTTTCAGACAGAATAATATCGGATTACAATTGACTCTATCTATTTAAATATCAAATTGAGCTCAAAAGATTAACTTAAATTGAAATATGCTTATTATTATCACTTACCTGAGAACAATAATCTTGATGTTGATGTTGATGTTTTGTATTTGATTTATTAAAATTATTGAATTGAACGAGATGATTTAATGATTTTTATTTAGAATTTGCACAAGTTAAAAATGAAATTTCCATTACATGGAAAATTCTTTCACTTTATAATTAGAATCATTGATTTGATAAAAGAATTTTTTTTTTTTTTTTTTTGAAAAAATGAGATTTTCTTCTTCCAAAAATAAGATGCAAATCAATTTTTATTCTCAAAATAATTAGATGGTGATAAATGTACTTCAATCGTTCTTGCAAAGCAATTATTTAATGTTCGCTCATTGAGTATATATGTAATGTGTTTATTTACAATAAAAGCCAAACAATCATCGACTATAATTGTTTTTGATGTGGTAAATTGTCGTTGGTATAGAGAGATGATTCGATTTAAAATGTAGAGAATATGTTCGTTGAACGTTGTGTTTCGCTTTTGAAACGTTATGATAATGAACAAGTTGAAATGATGCAACTAGGATGAGAGGCGATATTTGAGTTTCAGATCCATTCAAAAGTAAAGAGAGTGTGAGAGAATGTGAGAGAGTGAATGAATGAAATAAACAAATGAGTCGTTTGAAGAGCAATATCACGATAAATATGCATATATAATATTGTAGTGGCGTGCGCGCGCTTAATCGTTCCACTACAGAAGCCTACACAACTATTTTTCAAGCAGTGACATACAGAAAGCACTGAAAATGAATGGGAAAAACGGAACATAAAATGAATGGCAAAATAAGATATGGCAATATATTTTATCAAAATGTGCGCGACATATCAGTATATAAGTATATAAATGCAGTATGCACACGTGAATTGTACCGTATTGAACATTTCAAACAACATACGATTTCATAAACGGTAGAAAAGAGAGACTGAACGAGATGGTATAGTTGAAAAGTGGAAATTGATATCATCAGAATGTCAGTAAGGTTGTCATTGTTTTGCATACATTGTAATGAAAAAGCATCACATTTTACCCTTTGAATTATCAATATTTTCATCAACTGTACTTTCATTAATTGGAAATAGTTTGAGTGATCAAAGCAAAAAGCTTGAGCAAAATGTAAATTTACCAAAATGAAATTCAAATTTTGCCCATAAATAATGTTGTTTACATCATTTTATCGAAATTTTTGTGATCAAAATTTACGTATTTTTTACAAATGTTTTTTAATTTTCCTTTTCATGAATTCATGCATACTAAAGTCAATTGGACAATGTTATTCAGTTTTCTTTCCAGTAAAGGACACATATACAAAGCATGCGCCAAACAGTGGCAACAAATATCACATGCTTTTGCTATAGTCATTTTCATGGTAGACAATTTTCAATGTATCCCTCCAATTGGGGAATGATTGAAGAAGTAAAAAAAATAAAAAAAAATTAAAAGAAGAAGAAGAAGAAAGAAAGAAACACAGTCAACAAAAACGACCATTTGAATTGAAAACATTAACTTAATTCAATCACGCGCAAAATTTACCATTTATTAATTAATTAATTGAATGACTGGCATCGATATCTTTTATTGCTTTTTCGAGCAAATATTAGAAAATTAAATAGAGAAGAAGAAAGAATGAATTGAATTCTTTGTAGACACGCTAGGCTTTAATTAGGGCTTAAATATTGAATGAAATTCTCATCATTTCGGAAAGGAAAAAAAAAATTGATCTTCGAAAAATATGTTTATTTTTTCGGAGCTTGTCTCCAGTTTTTTTTTTCTTTTTTCTTCAAAAATTAAGTTTCAATTATACATCATGAATATTAATTGATTACTCGAAATTTATTTTGGTATTACATTTCATTTTCAATGTTGAATTCACAATAAATAAATTTACAGTAGTGGTCTGAAATGAGCTGTAACAGTGACGCTTAATTTATTTAATGAAAATTGATCAGATGGCAATGTTGAAACTGACAAAACCACCCCCCCCCCTCCCCAAAAGATGAATTGACGTAAAAGGATAGATTTGGTTGATACATTTTGACGCGTGTATTCTAACTAATTTCATTAGTGTTTGTCAATTTTCTAATTAGCTCATTACACTTAATAATTATGATAAGAAGGGAATGCACACGTGCAAAACAAATCTACTGAATGAGAGGTGGAGTTCAAGCAATTGCGCATGTTTGCATTTGTTGTTTCGTTTCAACAAACGAATTCAAATTGAATAGATTCAACAGGTGGGCGGTCGCTTCACATCACTGGAAATACTTCCATTTGCTGTTTTGCAAAATTCAATCTAAGCGCAGCTAATAAATGGAAAACGTATGAGAGAAAAAAAAAAACAAAACCAAATGCATGTAAATTACATTGGGTTTCAATCAAATTAGAAAAAAAAAACCATTTTATCACGCAAATTCCGCTTCGAATATCAAAATTTAACATGACCACGAACTCATGAAAATGAGTGCGTTCAAAAATAAAAGAGAAAAAGAAAAAAAAGAAATCGTAATTGATCGCCACATTTTCCAAAACCACAATATTGTTCGATCAATTAAGGTTCTAATTAAAAGCGACTATCATTGAATTGATGATGACATTTGCACAAATATTTTTCGGCTTGAATAATTATCCCACTAAAAATACGAATTAAAAATGTTGCAAAGTGATATTTTCGACATTCAATTTCTTTTCTTTTGTCGGTAGTTGATTTGCGTTAGAAAAAAAAAAAAATCTCTCAATAAAAACTACTTTGCACTGTTTAGGCCCGTACGTGATTTCCTTTTCGATTGCCATTCGCAAGTTCGCTGACTAGTCAACATGCATTTCAAATGAGCCGATGATACTAATGGAAATCTATCTTTAAAAATTGAATTCGCGCATTTCTCTATGTCAATTATTGAGTGAAAAACACACGATTACGACAAATTGACTTTAAAACGTTTATACTTTTCGTATATGAAAATGAATTGAACATTTAAATGTATTTTTTCTAACTCTATTTTTCTCGATAATTTTCAGTTGAATTTTCAAAGCGTATAATTTTTAAATAACACGATGGACCTTTCACTCTCTTTCTCTCTCTCTCTTTCTCTCTATTTCTCTCTCTCTCTCGCTCTCTCTCGCTCTCTCTCTCCTCTCTCTCCTCTCTCTCTTTCTCTCTCTCTCTCTCTCTCTCTCTCTCTCTCTCTCTCTCTCTCTCTCTCTCTCTCTCTCTCTCTTTCTCTTTCTCTTTGTCTCTCTTGATCTCTCTCTCTCTCTCTTTCTCTCTCTCTCTCTCTCTCTCTCTCTCTCTCTCTCTCTCTCTCTCTCTCTCTCTCTCTCTCTTTCTCTTTCTCTTTGTCTCTCTTGATCTCTCTCTCCTTCTCTCTTTCTCTCTCTTTCTCTCTCTCTCTCCCTCGCTCATTCTCCCTCTCCCTCTCCCTCTCTCTCGCTCTCTACTGAATCATGATGACTCGTTTCGATGAAATGCAATATTTTTGAATTTGCCGAAAATGCTTTGGCATCGAATTGTCAATTGAAATCCATAATAAGCCGCATTTTACATTTTATCAGCAATTATTATTATTAGAAACGGTTTTAAACATGGCTAGAAAATGTTTTCGGAACATTCAACATAACTATCGAAAACCACAAATTGTCTGCACGAGAAAAATATTTAATAGACAAATGGATATTCAACTTTTCATTATATTTTTGGCTGCGAATTTCACGGTAAAAATTTATATTGCGGTAGAGTAGATAGCGAAAAAAAAAACGGATTATAATTGTTGAAAAAGGATTCTTACAAAAATGTAATATAATATTAAACAAAACAATGTTTGCGAGCAAACAAATAAAATTGAGAGAAGAAAAAAAAAAAATGGAATAAATCTTCAACGCTTTGAAGTTATGCGTTCTGTGCAGTTCATTTGATCCCTTAAATTCCATTTACACTAGTAATCGGTTTGCATTAAACAAGATTCAAAGAGATACAAACTGAAAAACCGAATGCTAACATTCCTTGTGAAAATCTGCACACAATTCCGTTTTCATTGTCGGAATTTATAATTCATTGAGTTTGTTGTGTTGTGAATTCACTTTCGGATGTATCATTCCTTGTTTTTTTTTTCGTTTTGTTTACTCCAGTTTAGGATTTGTGTAATTCTTTTTCGCATGTGCGGTCACTTGTACAATATGCGGTTTGCTTAACGCGTCCCTTTTTTCCAAATAATTCGCTCAAATCGTCATCATAACCATGCTGTACGGTGCAATTGCAAGTGTGATTGTAATCTGACTACGAGAAAAAAAAACATATCCCCATGTTTCCATGTTTAAATTTAACCACATTTTCTATTTTCACATCCACAAATCGCTTCCTTTTCATTCACAATTTTTTTTGTTGGGATTGGTGTTTACTTTATGCCGTAACCGTACACAACAAAATTTAACTTTTGGCGAATTTAATAATAAAAACACACATCTACTCAGAAAGTAACTTGACCACGAAACATTTTTCGCTTCTCACAGTTGATTTTTTTTATTGGTAACCACTTTTCCTCTTTTGTTGAAAAACTCCACTGTTTGCGGCGGAAAAAAGATCGCCATATTTTTTGTAGAAAAAAAAATAAAGCTATGCACAAATGGCTTAAAAATTTTTTTCTGCATTCGATGTTTAGCTGAAATAATTCGGATTGCGAACATGACAAAGATTATGGGAGTCCATTATTGTGACCAAATTTTTTTTTTTTTTTTTTTTTTTTGTTAGAAATGAATAGAGAAACACTTGGAACGAATTGAAATACATGAATACGAATTGGAATTTTCAACAAAATTTAAATAGTTCAAGCGTGAACAAGATGTTATTGACCATATTACATTGAATTTTGTTGCTGATTTTATTGTGAATTAAATCCATTCTCGAATTTCCATGTGCAACAAACTCTTGCATGAACGACGGATTTCAAAATTCATTCAAATATATATTTTTTTTATTTTTTTGTTGTTGTGATTTTTCGATTTTATACTCAATGGTTTTGTTCAATCACTGAAAAGTAAAATTACATGTATTTACATATGACCCGAAGGTAATCAAACTGTAGAGTTATTTCTTCTCACTTGCATTTTATATCGAGTGTGTGTATGTGTGTTTTTTTTTTCCTCTCTCGTGATGTTTCTCGGTATTTTTAACCTTTGAGTTAAAATGTCAGTGTAAACCTTCAAGTGATGCAATATACAATGTAAGATAATATCACATCAGTAATATAGTCGATTATATTTCAAATGGAATATGTTATTCAGAGACTGTTTTTTGTTATTTTATTGCTTGCTAAAATTGGCAATCAACTTGTTCAAAGTATTATTCCCAAGTGAGGGTGTAAAAATTGTCAGTTAAACTGACACTTGAACATGGGACGTCCGTCAAAAAAAAAAAAAAAAAAAAAAAACTCCATGTTTGTTTGTTTGTTTTTTTTGCGTAGAAAATTTACCTGTTCAGTTTCAATCGAATGGCATGGCATGGCATGGCAGACATTTCATATAAAATATGAATGTGCCAAAAGGAAATGTGATGCACTTTGCACATTTTACGATTGTTATTTATCTTTGTATTTTCCACACAGCTAATAAGGGAAATTTTCAAGTTTTTCTATCCAATTATGGTTTCGCGAAATTTCCATGCTTAATAAATTATTCAAATGATTGCAATCCATTTGAAAAGAATCGCAACTGGGACATAATCAAAAACAGATACAGTTTCTGACTAGCTGATGGCCTTTTTCATGCTACATTTTAACTCAAACTTTAACATTTTTGACTTCTAACCTTAACATCAAACAATGAAAAACAAACCAAACGAAGAAGAAACAATTTGCTTTTATATTTTTGCTTATTTAAAAGTACAAATGATTACTGAGAAATAAAATAAATTCTAACATTTTAGCTAAAAAAGTTAGTCTTTGATGTGAAACTGTTGGATTGAAATAAAATACGTTGTAGATTTTCTAATTAATGTATATTCACAAAATTAGCTGAAATTGAAAAGCGTGCACGAAATGTTCGGTTTAAAAGTAAATGTTTTTTTTTTTTTTTCAATCAAACATCAACGGACTGTAGTTGCTGCAGGCAAAAAAGCCTGCAAACATAATTAAAAGGTACCATTTTTAGAAATATACACACATACCCATGCACACACACACCCATGCACACACACACACACCCATACACTAACATACACATCGAGTATTTGTTTATTAAATTGACGCAGAAAGTGTAAATCAAAAATTCCTTTCACCGTACATGAGTAAAAGTAATTTTGTAGATAAAAACGAGAACGAAAGGTTAACATAAAGAGTGAGAGAAAATAATTAGCATCGTAAGAAATGGTGCTTTTTCATTACAAGAGTTTACAGTGCACACAGAGGTGCACACAGCCATAAACCATGTGAATATTGCAGTATTTGATCATGATGTATCTGATGTTGAATCCCTTTGAAAGCATTGATTGACAAAACCAAACATTTTGCCGCAATCCTTTTTGTTTTCATTAATGACTATGATAACGTTACAAATAGGAAACAAATACAAGTGAAAAAAAAAAAAATCACATGCTCGCATTAAGCTCGAAAATAAAATAAAATTAAATGATGAAAATTAATTAATTTATTTTTAATTTACGAAATATTTATTTTGTAGCATATGTAAAGCAGTGTAAATAAAGTTTTTGGGTGTTGGATCCAAATGATTTTTCGAAGAGAAAAACTGACTCATTTAAATTATCTGAGAATAAACGATGTTGCTTTGATAATAATGGTTTCGTTATTTAAATATTGTTAAATTTATACAGTTTTATCAGTGACTTGAATGCTCAAAAGCTCTAAACATATTCTCTAAATGAAGTAAAGGTAACAGAGACTTCACAAACATACCATAAACGGGACGTCATTTTCTTTGAGCGAATGGATTGTATTTATTTTATTTTCTTTGTTGATAATCGTTTTTATTCTATTTGTGCGATGAAAAAAAAAGGAACCTTTAATTTAAAGGCTTCAAAGTGAACTATGTACAACACTTACGTTTGGGATTCATAGTAACAGATTTTATTTACAGATTTAAAAATAAGAAAAGTTAAATCCAAATTCACATCGAGCATACACTTTTATTTCCATACACACATTTTTTTCAGTACAAAAATAAGGTATATTTAATTTATTATTTATTTACTAAAGTGATGGTTTTTTCAATATGAAATAAATAATAAGTTTTAACTTATGAATACCAACACTGAAATAAAATATTGAATAAAAATGGTGAATTAATTATGAACATTTCAAACAGTGCCTAAATTAGTATAGAAAAAAGAACACATAAAGATGATGATGATTTTGATATCTGTAACAATAAGTTCAATATTCGTCCTAAATTACTATAGTAATGATATATCATTGTCATTTAGCTGTTCAATTGTCTCAATACAATGAAGTAAGAAATATCCGTTTTCATGAGCTAAAATATTTTTTTTTTTATTCCCCAAATGATAAAAGTTGAACTTAATTAAGGAATAATGATGATTTATTCCAATACATATAAATATAAATCAAACTTCTGTCATTTAACTCACCGATAGAAAAGTGGACATTGTACAGTTAATAACTTCAAATCCATTAAAATCAAATGCCATTTGAGATCTTTGAATAATAAGACGAAATAATTGTTGTTCTTTGATTTGCATTTGATACCACGGCATTTGATAAGCGACATCAGCGAATTGAACTGAAGATATAGCTACATTATTTGCATAATGACAAAATATAAAACAATATCCAGTTTGAATAAAGATCACATTTAATCCAACAATTATTTCTGGATTTTCATCTTGCAGAACCTAGAAAACGATATAATATTTTTGAGTCATTTTCAATTCAAAATTTTATTATTTTCTGAAAATGTTCATGTACCAAATTTAATTGAAATAAAACCACAGCGATCATTATAACTTGGCTAAAAAGTTCGAAGAAAATTGGTGCACTCAAAATGAATTGTGCATCTTTCATTAATCTAGTGTGAAAAATTGAAATTTGGAAATTTACTTTCAAGTAAAACTGTTTAAAAAGAAGAAAAATTAAAATTTTAATTATAAATTTACGTAAGAACATCATTATGCAATTTGATAACATCAATTAATGAGCTGCTAAGATTTTTCTTCTTTTTCATATTGTCTTGTTCGGCCATAATGTTTGATGCGAAACTCATTTCCTTTACAATTTCTTTGAGATCAGCAAAACATCCATCGATATATGTGCATATACCAATGTGCAATGTTATTGTGGCTACGACTTGTGTCATGTAAATATAAGTATGTGCTGTTTGAATCAATGCAATCAAATAAAATTCAAAGGCCGTTGTCAGATTGAATCGAAATCTGAAAAGAAAAAAAAAAACATTTCATTTCACAAAATAACAACAACAACAATCATTTCACAAATAAATCATATAAATTTGTTTATACCAATTTCCCAATTTTCAATAATCACTTACGCATATGCCAATGTCCAAGCGCTTTCTTTATACAAACCAAAAATTTGATTCAGAATTGGTTTTATTAATGCAGGACCATTAATTGATATGATTGTCATTAATGCAAAATATTGCATTTTTTTAACAACACTTTTGTTGTGCATTTCATTGTCATCATAAATTCGTTGTGACGCTGAACTCATTTTGGATCCTTAATTCAAAATACAGATTCATTTATTTTTTAATGAAATCATTAGAAAACGTTTTATAAAAAGTAAAAAAAAAAAAAAAGTTTTAATTTTCAAAAATAACTCACGATAATTAACAATTGTTTCCAATTGTGCTATTAACTTTTCCAACAAGGAATTATTCATAATGAAGCTAATATAAATGAATTCACTTGCTAAAACTCCAATGCATAAACTAAATGGAATGGCAATCATTTTAATATCCGGATAAAAATTTATACAAAAAACCGCATAATCGATTATGGCAAGATTTAAAATTGAACAAAAAATGATTTGAAGGAATAAATTTGAAATTTTCAAATGATAAATGGAAATGTTTGTATTAATTGCCGAGCGAAGTAAATGAAATACTCTGATACAATATCTCAACACCGTCATATTCAAATGAAATTATAAATTCCGTAAAAACAAATTTGAAGTAGTTGTCGTATGACTCCACAAATTAGTACAAACTAATGAAATTTTTCGAAAAAAAAAAACAACTACATTTATATTGACAAGTTCAAGAAGTTAACTTATTTTGAATTTATTATTTATAAATACCATTTTAAGGTGCAAAATATATTCAATATTTTTAAAGTTCATGGAAAATATAGAAAGCAGGAAATTTTCATGGAAATTGAAATAACATCATTCTTTTTTATCAAAGTATTACATTTTTCAAATATTCAATTCCAGCTTCTTAATTAAAAATGTATTTTGAAAAATACAAAAAAAAAAAAAAAAAAAAAAAAAATTATAAGTTCAAGTTGATTAATTATAAAATTCAAAATCATGGTTTATTTAAGAGTAAAAATGGAGATTAAAATAATGAGAATACTTACATAACATGACAACACTAGCCAAGGTGCATTTAACGTAAATTATTCAATTTCTACATTATTTAAGGTATATTTTTGAAAGTTCAAAATTCTAAAATATTCATATTATTTGAGTCATTTATCAATGTTTCAATAAATTATAATGATTCTATATTAAATTATGTTTAACGTGCACCTTCATTAATTTTTCAAAAAAACATTTTTCACAACAACTAATCTATCCACCAAAGTTAAACTCAAATTTTTTCATGAAATCAACTGAACTTTATAGAATAAAGTGAGGGAAAAGATGAAAAAATAATGAAAAAATCAAAGTTAAATATTCATAAATAAAATATTCAAATCAATAACCAGATCCAATGTTCGTCCTGAATCTCCCTCATGTGCTCAATTTTCTCAGTATCAAAAAATATGAAATATTCGTTTTCAAGAGCTGAAATCATTTATGATTGAACAATTTGATTATTAATGAATTCGTTAAAATGGTTGAGAGTTAAAAGAGCGAGAAATTGCGAAAAAGATTTAAAAGTGAACAAAAACGTGAACAAAAAACAAATACAATTGTATAAATTCATACTTTCAAGAAGTTCACTCACCGATTGAAATGTGTACATAGTGCAGTTAATGATTCCAATTCCATTAAAACTAAATACCATTTGAGAACGTTGAATAATAAATCGCAAAATTTGCTGCTCTTCAATTGTCATTTGATACCATGGCATGGAATAGGCAATATCAGCGAATTGAAATGAAGCCACAGTTACTTTGGTTGCATAATGACAAATGACAAATGAAAATACAGTTTGAACAGAGATTGCATTTAAGCTCACAGCTATATTCGGATTTTCATCTTGCATTACCTGAAAAAAAAAAAAAAAATCATTTAATTTTAGATTAAAAGTGTGCATGCAAATCAATTTGGTGCTTAAAAATGTTTTGATTTACCAAATTTATGTGAAGCAAAGAAAGGGTCATGATTATTATTTCACAAAATAGTTGACAAAATATTGGAACGCTTAGAACAACTTGTGCTTCTTTCATTAGCCTAATAAAAATGTATTTTCTTCAATCAAGAGATACCTTGCTTGCAGCAAAGAGTAAAGATAAAAAAAAAATCTTACGCAAGAACATCGCTGTGAAATTTTAATGCATCGATTAACATGAATTTAAGTTTTTTATTTTTCTTCAAATTGACTTGAACCGATTCAGTCATATTATTCGATATGCGACTCATTTCTTTAACCATTTCCTTTAGATCCGAAAAACATCCTTCAATATAAATGCAAATGCCAATGTGCAATGTTATTGTGGCTACAACTTGTGTCATATATACGGAAGTTTGTGCAGTTTGAATCATTGACACCAAATAGAATCCAAATATGGTATTCAACTCAGTATATGGAAATCTGTTGAAAATTAAGAGTTTCCTTTGCATTTAATAAAATTTTTAGTATTTCTATGAAAAGAACATTTTTTTTTTTCTCCAATCCAACATTTTCATTTTAAAATCATTTGCAATTTACTTACACATAGGCTAATGTCCATAAGTCATTTTGAAATACACCGAAGATTGCATGCAAAATTGGCTTTAATAATGCAGCCGAATTAATTGTAACTACTGTAATCAAACCATAAATCTTGGCCTTAATAACAACTCTTTTATTATGTTCTTCAGTTTTTTGGTAAATTTGCTGCGCAACTGTATTTCGTTTCAATCCTACATATTTATATTAATGATTTTTTCATAAAAATGTTTGAAACTTAAATTTACATTTTGAAATATTTTTTATGGAAGCTAAAGTGTTTGATTTATTTTTGGTAAGTAAAATTGAAAATCATAACAAAATAAATACTCACGATAATTAACAATGGTTTGCAGAATTGTCATAATTTTTTTCAAAGATGTTTTGTTTACAATGTAACTAATATAAGCAATTTCACCTGCACTAAGTCCAACGAATAAGATGCACGGCATGACAAACATTTTTATATCAGAATAGTTTTGTATGCAAAAAACGGCATTATTTATTATGGAAAAATTTAATGGTAAACAAAATAAGATTTGAAAAACAAAATTTGGTATTTTCAAGTGACAAATCGAAATTTTCGAATTGGTCACCAGGCGAAGTAGGCGAAAGACTTCAATGCAACGTTCCAACACTTTCATCGTTTAGTATTTTCAAATTTTGAAATAAAAATGTTCTGTTATGTGTAAAGTCAATGGAACAAAACTATTGAAATCTTCTAAAATACATAATATTTATATAGAAAAATCTGAAGTGAAACATACAAACACACAAATTATTCATTATTCATAAAAACCTCTAAATTTAAATGAAAAATAATTTATTTGACATTTTTCAATATTCAATTTATTAAAGTTCAACAATAAGGATACAAATGACATAATTTCAAATTACAAATCATTATTTTATATGCGGATTAGAGCTGCTCATGAACCGAACATGAACCGTTCATATTCGTGAATGGTTTCACTTTTATGTTCATGTTCGTTCGGGTTCAGTTCGAGTTGTTCGAAAGAGAAAAAAGGGTTTTCATGTTCGTTCGATTTCTAGTTCAGTTTGTTCAAGATGTTCAAGTTCGGTTCATGTTTGTTCGCATATTGTTTAATTAACTGAACCAAATTGAACTGTTCAATACAACAATTAAGTAAGCAACAATATTTCGAATATGTTTTGTTTATATCGAAAATTCCTATTATTCATTTACAACCGAACTATTGTTCAGTTGTTTTTCTCAGAAAATGAAGCAGTGTCGAAGTCGCTTCAGCAATGAAATTCATTGTCTCTTATGCCATCTCTAGTCGAGTACGGTGTGAATTTAAATTAATATCAAACAAAATTGAGAAAGTGAACTTCTATGCCGTGGGCAAGTACATTAACGATCGATTAATGGACTACGGCATAAATCTTGCGACGTTACGTTGAAAGTGATCTCTATCATTTATACACTGAATGGCACATACACCATTACGGAATGCAAACGACAAATCGTATCTTTTTGCCGTTTCCGTTGGTATAGACAATGTACATTGATAAATCGCTTTCATGCAAGAAATTCATACGTTGATAAATCGTATAGATGGCATCAAGTGTGTAGAATTTGAACGAGCAGGAACAGATCGCATTTATGAACCAGTTTTTCATGGCCGTCCAGCTCTGTCAGCTCAGTAAACTCAACCAGCTCAGGAAACTCTACCAGCTAAGATGTCGTGTCGAGAATTTTTCAACCGCGCGATAGGTCTGTTTTTGATGTATGCTTTTTGCTGGATGTTGATTGTTTTTTTGTTATGACTGCACTACATTGATTTCTTCAATATATTGAAGAAATAGAAACGTTCAATTCATTGTATACAATCTCGGATTTTTAATGTTCATGAATGATAATCTGGAAAAAAATCAAAAAAACTCATTTCCATTGCAATTTTATTGGTTTATTTATTTTATTAATTTATTTCGATTTGAATTTTTGAGTATTTTGCTGTTAAAATAATTTTGAATAACAGAGCTCAAATAATCATGAAGTGTTTAAATGAATCAATGAGAATATTCATACACTGAATCATATGTCAAATGTAATCTTTTTACTCTTTATATTGATTAAATCTGACATGATTTATTTGAAATTCACACGTTTGTAATCATAAAAATGAATCAAAAAGTGAAATGAAACAATTTCGCCCGTAAAATAACTCAAATGTTATGTTTTTTGTTCAGGTTTCTTCGTTTCACAATCCCATCAAAAATTAGATTAGACTTCTACTCTGTGCGTCATCTGTTTATGGTGCAGGCAGTTTTTGATAGCGTCTCATCAAACGAAATGAAAACAATGTTTATGGCGTAAGCTAGTCTTCACTTTGTCCACAATTTCTGATACTATTATTAGTATTCACAACAGGTTAAAAACAAATAAATAAAATAATTTGTAGAGGAAAAAAAATTATGGTGTTTTTTTACTTGGAATTTAAAAAAAAAAAAAAAAAAAAAAGAAATAATCATGAAAAAACTCGATGTAAGTATAAAGTTTTATCCAATGAATTTTTTGAGAGAGAGAGAGAGAGAGAGAGAAAGAAAGAAAAGAGGAAAGAGAGAGAAGAATTCTTCTCTTGTTCTCCCTTTTGAAACTTCAGTAATTCAAAAAATTATGAAATTTGTTATTATTATTAATATTATCATTATTATTACTACCGCACCAATAATTGTATCGCATCAACAATCCATTGGCAATCTTAATGATTTCGGAGCAAGTCTCTGTGATTGCTGAACTACAAAAATGTATCGAAATGAGACATACAATTGTTGGTTAATCCATTGGTTTTTTAAACAATTCAATCAATCTTTTTTTAACTACTTCCGAGCTTACTTATAAATATAGAAAGCAGGAAATTTTCAAGTAAATTGAAATTACATCATTTTTAGCACTACATGAAATGTAGGGGTATTGCATTGGTTTTTTTTTTTGCTTCTCCAAATCCATTCAGCCATCATAACTCAAGATTATGATTACCGATTTGCTTAAAATTTTGCCTGAGTATTGTTTGTATAGACATCTAAGCTGACATTGATTTTAGACTCGGATGGACCACACTATCTGGTACTTCCTTTGATGGACCTACAGGATGAAATTGTAAAATGGCCAATATGGGTCTCATTGAAGAGCTATTGATGAGCACATGAAGTTGGACACCATTCTTAACATGTTAAACCGGGTAAAGATTAACAAAAAAAAAAAGTACATGGATTTCACATTTCATGTAGTGCTAATCATAGTTTGTTAACAACAAATTAAAAATATTTTTATAAAATTTGTAAACTCTGTAGGTTAAACGTTTTCATTCCGAGCGAAGCGAGGTGAAGATTGCATGCAAAATTGGCTTTATAAATGCAGCCGAATTAATCGTAACTACTGTAATTAACCCATAAATCTTGGCCTTGATAACAACTCCTTTATTATGTTCTTCAGTTTTTTGGTAAATTTACTGCGCCACTGTATTTCGTTTCAATCCTACATATTGATATTAATGATTTTTTTTTAGTGATTTATAATGTGTTCTGTGATAAAAATATCGAAGAAATTTGAAAAAAAAAAACAGCATTCAAGTCTTATCTAAAAATTTATTCATCGTTTTTCTAATTGGTCATATCAGAAATTTACATATGAAATATCACAGAAAATGTTTACAAAATGACAACAATTGATTCTACAGTACAATGCTTGAAAATATTACATATTACAACAACAAATTTAATGCATATCGATATTGATTTGCTGATAAATATATATATATATATAGATGTATATTTAAAAAAATGCGTTACTCAATAAAAGAAAAATGGGTGTGCTATCATTAAATCCCAGTTTTCCCTTTGGCATTTTACAAAAACAAAAAACGAAAAAAAAAAAACAATAAAAATTGTGTAAAATTTGGATTTGTACTTAAAATTAAGTTTGATAGGATGTTTCTACATGATGTATTTGATGGCAATCATTTTGTTTATCATTATCGCCAATTTTCAAAGTGAACAATTCAGTAGTTGGTTCGGTTGATGCGCTTCGATAATTCTCATGGTTAGTGAAACAATCATCTGGTAAGAATCGATGTATAACCGGCGAAATTAGGTCGGGATTAATCTTTTTCAAATCTCTTGGGCCGCTGATATAAGACGCAATACAACCAACAATTAATACTGATAAAATTCCAACTGGAGAAAGAAATGAAAACATTTTATTAAAATCAAACTTTTGAAAAGATTTTTCCTAATTTTTGAAATTTACTTGGATTGATCCACATGAATGAGAGGCGATAGAGAGGAAATACACCAGATTCATCGTGATCAATTTGTGGTGAACTTGTTATATTGCCAAACACTTCACATCCTTCAATAGACATAGGCAATTTATGTGGTTGAATTGCTTTTGATGCAATTGCTGCTTGTGTTCCAAATGAGATCCATCCAGACATTAGCGCACCACTTATAGCACCGCAAATGGCACCAACATTATTACTCCACGGCACAAGCATACCTAATGTAAAAGAAATTATTATTGGTGACAATCGTGCATGTTTGTCATTTTCACCAAAAGCATACCCAATGTGAAAACACCAAATGTTGTTCCAGCTGCAATTGCAGATAATGATGTAGCCACTTCTAAAACTCCTCCAAGTTTTTCCACAACCAATAAGAAAACCATTGACAATGCTCCCAAAACTAATACGCTTCCTTTGACAATGGCATTCGATGCCTTTTCTGATGGTTGACCTTTGAAACATCCACGACAAATGTCTTCGAGCAAAACACCTGCTGTTGAGTTTAGAATGACTGACAATGAACTAAAATACAAAAGAAATCCAAATGGATAATTACGAAATTCAATCAATGAGATGAATCCAATTAGATGAAAAAGACTTTTTAATAAAGAAAATGTTTTTTTTTTTTTTTACCTCAAAGCTGCACCAAATATGCCGGCAATGAACAAACCAGGAACACCGCGTAGCTTTCCGACTGTTTGCATGACATAAAATGGAAACAATTGATCGTCATTCTGAAAAATTGGAAGGAAAATTCAAAAAAACAAAGAAAAAATTACAACAATCAACTTGAAAGGAAATTTAAAAAAAAAAAAACAAAAAAAAACAAAAATCGTAAATAACATCGTGACATGTCCCAAATGAATTGAATCAAAATATTGAAAAATTCTTAATTTGATGTTGTACCTCAACAAATCCGGCTAACTTTGGATCACAATCATGGAAAGCGGCGTAAATTAAAACTCCTGCATAACAGCAACACGAAAGGAATATAATGACTCCCAGCACAAATATCACAATGGATCTGAAATTTAATGAGAGAAATGTGATAAGAATCTTCTTGCATTGTTGAAAAAAAATAAAAAAAATAATGTGTCTTCCTTACTGTCTTGCTTTCTTTATGTTCGGCAATGACATATATCGTTGAACCATTGTTTGATTAACCGAATTGAATGATGTCCAATAAGTAAAACCACCAATAAGTATGCTCCAAAATGTGTGTCTTTCATACATAGACGGATTTAATCTGAGAAAACAAAGTAAAAATTGTATATTTTATTAGAAAAATTGATTTAAGGAAAGAATATCAGCGATAGTACTCACTTGAAAAAAATAAGGCGATTGCCTTCAGCTGCCTTATCAAATGTATTTACAAAACCACCAGTAGATACAGTACCAAGAATGCAAACCACCACGACCGATATAAACATAACAATGACTGTTTAGAAATACAAATAGATTTAGATAAAAATGATATTATCATGAAAAATTGTTGAATTGATTATGACTCACCTTGCCATGCATCAGTAGAAACCACTGCCTAATTGTAAATGAAAGAAAAATGTATTATTTACTTGATTCATTAGATTAAAATGATAAGATTTTTATTACTTTAATACCACCAACATATGTGTAAAACACGCATACTACACACACAATGCCAGAAATAATATAGATATTTGCACCAGTCACTAAAAAAAAACAACACGAAAAATAATAACTATTTGTGCATTTTCAGTCGCAAACTATTTGTAAAAAAATTGTTTTCAAAATATTTACCTTGATTGAATGCCAAAGCTGAACGAAATAAAGCAAGATGAAGCAATTGCCCGAAAATGAAATCAATAAGAAAATAGTTAAAATAGAATGCACAATCTTCAGTTTAAATTGCTATCGTTGAAATACTAAACGTCTAATTTAACAATATTATTTTTTTCAATCTCACCTGGAACGTATAAAACCATGGGCAAGAACAAAATCTGAAAAAGAGACAAATCACAATTGTTAAAAATTTGCGAGAAAAAAAAAGAACTGGTTCCGCTGCATAGCATACTACTAATTCTAAAGCATATTAATATATGTGTCAAAGTTAACAACGATATCGATCAAAATGGAACTGAATTTCACGCCAATATTTAAGTCTAGCAAAATTGGCTTTGCAACAAATGTTCACATAATTTTTAAAGCGTTTTTTATTTGTCTCGTAAAACGGCTTGTCAAATTATAATCTTGGGAATTAAATGAATTTTAAAAATTTTTTGCAATTAAGAGTAAATTGAGTGGAAAATTGTCCACGTTAATTAATCATTTTTTTTTTTTCGCTTACCTCATCAATTACAAACATTACAGAAGCTATTGTCCGAACGGTTGAGCTAAAGCGCAACTCCAAATACTGTTAAAAGAACAAAATGTGGACTTTAATTTAAATGTATCCAGACTATGTACATGTGTAAGAATTAAGAAGATTCTTCGCAACATTTTTTCAAATGAATTTTGGATAATTTTTTTTTTTTTTTTTTTTTTTTTTCATTGCAAAATAACAATTTTACCTCATACGATGAGCCAACTTGTAGCTTTGTAAATACGGGCAAATAGACGGAACTAACTGTATAGCCCATGAATGCAATTGGTATAATTATTAACCAATATTGTGTACCATAGCTATAAATCTCACTTGGGGTGCCAAGTATTGTGACGCCGGATATATAACTAATTGTCAAAAATTCAATCATTAGATCGTCTTCTTAATATCGATAAATTGTTGTTTTACAATACCTGGCAACCAAACTCATCGCTACCGGAAATGGTTTCATTTTTCTCGAACCCAATAAATATTCATTTAGTGACTTTGACCCAAAGTCACTAACCTGCTTTTTTGCATTTTCATTCTTTACCTCAACTCGATTTCTTTTTTCATTTTTCTCCGTTCGTCTCCTATTATTGATTTGATAAACATGAAAAAATTTTATTAAAATATGCGATTTAGCTAGTATTAATTAGTCAATCGCATTAAAAACATACTTAATATAACCAAAATATGCGCCTGATGTTGCTGATAAAATCAGCATAGCCGAAAATACACAATAATCAACAATTTGAAAATGAAATTCATTGCTGAATGTTGAACTTCTAGATGACATTTTATCTGAAATAAAACAGCTGCGTTTAGATTTGCAAATTTTCAATAATTTATCAACAAAGAAATAAACAAATGACTGAACTTCAATCAATCAATCAATCATTTAAATAGTTATCAATTTGTAAAGCAAGTGTTGGAAATGCAAACGTTAGGAATTCAAACGTCGTAAATTCAATGGAATTTGAACCCCAATAAAGAAAAGTCGGTCATATAATGTTGTTTCTATTTATTTCAAATGATAATTTTTTTTTTTTTTATCTAAGCTATTATCCAAAATTATCGATGGAAATACGTTGATTTCAACAAATTTTAAAAATGACACGATTTAATTAGTCTCACATGGAAACCATAAAGTGATGAAATCAAAAATATCAAACATTTTGGGAAAAATTTTCAAGCATTTTTCTTATCACATCAATTTTGCTTTGGGTGATTAATTTCACAATTACGAAATTGTAATATTTCTTATACAGAATGCTCGTGCAATGCTTTATTTCAGCAAAATGAGTCTTAAATTCAAGTTTTAATGTTCATTTAATGGAATGTAAACAAAATGAGCTAAATTTGCTATCAAAAATAAAAGAAAAAAAAAAAAAAACGAAAATGAAAATACGAAATTAACGATTATGAGTGACTAATTACTTAAAACTTTTTTTTAAAGCTAATCAACGAGCGTGACGTTTATAAGGAAGTTGAAAATGATTGATTTGTAATTTTTCACGTTTTCAAAAGGCACATGTCATTTTGAATACTATAGTGGACTCTGACTGAGAATTTTACAATCAAGATATATTTTTGAACGGAAATGCAATCGTTAAATGTATTGTCGATTCTTGATGGTAATGGGCATTTTTCTGCAGATTAACTTCTTCACGTCAATAAATTAATTACTTTATAATTTGTGCTAAATTTGATACGATAATCAAGTCTTTTTATTGCGTTATGATATATTACGGTCTGTGCGTCTTGAAGAAGAAGGTTTTAGGTTCATGATAAGATAGACTCTTGCAAAAAAAAGAATTTTTTTTTTTTTTCAATTCGTTGTCTAGCGACCTATAATAAAGCTTCGAATCAGACGATTTATAGAAATTTTGCCCTTGATTGCTGTGATTTTGCATTTATCAATTGTAAATATCACGCGCTCATTTTGTTTTATCAATGACGTCAACGTAAAATCATTGTACATATTGCCACCACAATATTTAGTTGATTGAACTTTATTAATCAATTGTCATTTGTTTATTGTCATTTAATTTCATTGTTTTAATGATTTTGCATCATTTTGCATTGTACCTTGCAATTGTACTTTGCACCCAAGTTTTAAGTGAAAATAATAATAATAATAATCAATAAACACTTTTTATATAGTTTTAATGACAGAAATTGCTCTATTTATACACACATCAACACATTTTTATTTCAACGATATTGTTTTGTTTAATTGGTTACGATCATTATTTACACTTATATTTTATTTTATTTTACGTTGACTAATAAATTCGCAGAATATTTGATTTATCGATATACGCAAATGATAGATTTTTCTTTGTACAGCTGCCAAAATTTTGTGATCGTAACCACAAATGATCACATTAAGACTTTTTTTTTTTTACCGATGAATATTTTCGTGGATATTCATGCAGTGGAAAAGGAGTTTTGTTTCTCGAAATTAATGTGATAAACAAAAATATGCATGCGTGATAAAAGACTAACAAACTGAGACTTATCAGTAAAACTAAAATCAGTTTTAATACAATTCAATACTATTGATTCAACAATTTTCCTATATATAACTTTTTATAGAATTTGTTTTGCCTTGACTATTCTAGCTGTGTGTTGTACTGTTTTCATTTGATTTGAATGAATTTTTTTTTTTTTTTTTTTTGATCAATGTTCTTTAGACTCTTTTGAATAAGGGACAAAAAACGGAAACTTGTTTTTTTTTTTTTCAAAATTGCCTGACATTTGGGACACGTGTAATTCCATTTTTGTGTTAAACTGTATAGGAATTAGTTTAAAACAAAAACGAAAATCTGAATATACATTTATGTAAATAAGTTGTAGCATTAGAGTAGTGGTATATGCAACAGGCTGCATAATAAACAATTCAAAATTTGAATTCAACGTACGAAAAAAAAAAAAAAAAAAAAATTTAATTCAATGCTCATTGAAATTTGACAATCATATGTTGTGTTATCAAATAACATTGTTGAAATACTTTGATTCTCAAAGGTCTATCGATATAAATAAAAATCAATGCACAAACAATCACAGATGAATTTTTTTCTGTTTTTTTTTTTTTTTGTAACAATCACTGTGTTCACATAATTAAGTAATAGTCAGATTTTGTTGAATCGCATTCGCTGATTAATGAAAACGTATTAATACGCAAACGAGTGGGTATAAAAGGTGACCAAAAGAAAAGCAAAAAAAAAAAAAAAAAAACAAATCAACGTGTTTCGTGGCATTTACGATAAAAATTATTTTTATACAAAATACAAATCAGTCTGAAAATTCTACTATTTTTAATTTTCATCACGAACCCACCGGGCAAAAAAAAAAACGCACACACAATAATAACTTTGATTCTAAATTCACGGTCACTGTTATTTAGATTATAGACAATTCATTCCGGAATGTAAAAATTTCATCCGACAAATTAACTAGTATAAATGCCAATATATATCACCTGTGATGTATTGAATGCGGGTCACAAAATAAAAGTTGATTTAATTTGTTCACCAAAAAAAAAAAAAAAAAAGTTAAGTCCGATGCCGATTTATTTACAACCATTCGCATTACAATGCCAAAATCGACTGAGAGTATTGAACACGCAAAGTAGCCGGAATTGGCGTCGAATCAATTTTGATTTTTTTTTTTTTTTTTTTTTAACATGAATGAACATTCAAATATGTAATTGTATTTATACGACGAGACGCAACTTTGATACTACAAACATTTATATTTACACATTATCAGCAGATTGTATGTTGCTTAAACAGTAATCTCACGTTTTGTATATTTTATTTTGTCACTATTTTCTTACTGAGACGAAATACACAAAAAAAAAAAAAAAAAAAAAATAAAAAATTATATAAACACAACTACATATACAAATCATGTGTGTGATTTTTCATTCTGTTTTTCTTGTGTATTATTTTTACATGTGCTGTTGACAGTAGCCGCCAATCAATCGATTTAATGTCAAAAAAAAAAAAAAAAAAAAAGATATACCATACAAATGAATGAAACCAACTTCACGCCAATTGGAATGGAAACATTACGTATTTTTTTCTAGAAAAGGGGAAATCGTAACATTGAATAAAACAACAGAAGAAAATGAATGTCGTGGTTATACGTATAAAATGACAATTATTAACTGAAGTCTATGGAATCAGCCGCAACGTCACACAGTTTTGATTTCTTCTTCTTCTCAATAAAACACGTCAATTTTTTACTGCTACTCAACTGAATGAGAATAAGAAAATAAAACATACAATTGAATTGGTGCTATTTCAATAAGAAAATCCCTCAACATATTTGAGGAGGAGTAGCATCGAATAATTTGTGTTTTTCGGATTTTTTTTTTTTTTTTTTTTCTTCTAAAGTTATCATTCAACCAGCTGAATCTTCACGAAAATGACACAAAACTTTAAAAAGAAACATTCAATCGATGATTTAGTTCATTATGTCACGCTTCATAAGATTTTACCAATTGCATTACGAGCAATTGTTTGGCCATTTGTTGTATTTTATTTAATCTGCTTAGGATTTATATCTCAAACTGATGCCGAAAATTATGAAGTCGGTTTCATTGCATTGGCTGTTGTTGGATGTTTGCATATTTTAACTGTGCTGTGTTGCTATTGGAGCGTTCATATAGCAACATTTTTAAATTGTAGAAAGGTAACGCAGACAAATCATATAACATTGAAGTTTTGATAATTTTGAAAATTCAACAAAAACCTCAAGTATTTTCACTGAAATTGAAATACGTGACAGTTCATTTCCCCATTGAAAATGACAATTATATCAATTCAATTTAATCAATTAATTTTTGTTGTATTTTTAGGTAAAATTCCAGTTGCCACAAGAGAATGTCTTCGCTAAAGTTGTTCCAATGCCAAATAATGGTACGTTTGTACACTTTTTTTTTTCCATTTTTCTTCATTTCTTTTCAATAGTCCATCACTTTTGTGTTTTCAAATATTCAATAATTTTGCAATTTTTCATTTAACAAGGTTCACCCGAAATGGTTAAAATCCATCAAACACAATTGAATGATGATGATAAGCAGGTGATCTCATGGTTTATTTTTCAAAAAATTAAATACGTATGGGATGCTGATAAGAAAACATTCCGTGGAATTGATTTTCCAATTCATAAAACATATGGTGAATATATGAATAGTAAAGGACATCAAAATGAGGAACATGTTGAATTGGCAAATAAACGATATGGAAATAATCAAATGGAAATGGTTGTGCCCGATTTTTTGGAATTATTTATTGAACGTGCAACCGCACCATTTTTTGTTTTTCAAATATTTTCGGTTGGTTTATGGTGTTTGGATCAATACATGTATTATTCATTGTTTACATTATTCATGTTAGTTGTATTTGAATGTACATTGGTGCAACAACAATTACGTAATATGGCTGAAATTCGAAAAATGGGCAATAAACCAAGTATGATTAATGTATATCGAAATAATAGATGGCGTCAAATTATGTCCGATCAATTAACACCGGGTGATTTAATTTCGGTTGGTCGTAGCAAAAATGATACATATGTTCCATGTGACATTGTATTGCTAAGAGGAAATTGTATTGTTGATGAAAGTATGTTGACTGGTGAATCTGTGCCACAAATTAAAGAATCACTTGAAGCCACCGATGAAATAAAAAATGAACTTGATCCAGAAGGTGATGGAAAATTATTTGTTTTATTTGGCGGCACCAAAATTGTACAACATACACCACCAACGAAAGCTGCTTTGCGCGCACCAGACGATGGATGCATCGCATATGTTATTCGAACTGGATTTAATACATCGCAAGGGAAATTATTGCGAACAATTTTATTTGGTGTAAAACGTGTTACTGAAAATAATTCCGAAACATTTGCATTCATTTTATTCCTTTTAATTTTTGCCGTTACGGCTGCTAGTTATGTTTGGATTAAAGGCACTGAAGATTTGGAACGCAGTCGTTACAAGCTATTTTTGGAATGTACATTAATTTTAACATCGATCATTCCACCTGATTTACCAATTGAATTATCACTAGCGGTGAATACATCGTTAATAAAATTGGCCAAATTATTTGTATTTTGTACTGAACCATTTCGAATTCCAATGGCTGGCAAAGTGCAAATTTGTTGCTTTGACAAAACTGGAACATTAACCAGTGATGATCTTTTGGTTGAAGGAATTGCCGGTTTAAGTGATTCAACATCAAAAACGATTAGCATCGCTGATGCCGATGAAAAAACAATTAGTGTACTTGCAACATGTCATTCACTGGCACAACTTGATGATGGTTTAGTCGGTGATCCATTGGAAAAAGCCACACTGACAGCAATCGATTGGAATTTAACCAAACAAGATTCAGTCATTCCAAAAAAATCCAAATATAAGGCCATGAAAATCTATCAACGCTTCTATTTTTCATCTGCATTGAAACGTATGTCAGTTGTGGCTGGTTATTTAGTTCAATTCACCCATGAAGTTCATTATATTGGAACGGTTAAAGGTGCACCAGAAGTTGTCATGAAAATGCTAAAAAAAATTCCAGAAAATTACCAAAAGGTACAATGATATTTATTTTGAAAATGGAAAAAAGTGAATTTTAATCGATTTTACATATTTCAGACCTACTTGGAATTCTCACGTCGTGGTGCCCGTGTTCTTGCATTAGCATACAAAGAATTTGGTAAACTCGATCTTCAATCGGTTCGTGATATTAAACGTGAAGATGTTGAAAAAGATTTGGAATTTGCTGGCTTTGTTATTATTTCATGCCCATTAAAAAGTGATTCAAAGAGTGCAATCAAAGAAATTGTTAAATCATCACACAAAGTTGTAATGATTACTGGCGATAATCCATTAACTGCATGTCATGTCGCAAAAGAACTTCGATTTACACGTAAAACCATTTTAGTATTGAGTCAAGATACACAAGAGAGCGATTTTAATAAGCCAAAATATGTTTGGATATCAATCAATGAAGATCAAATTGAACCCATTGATGTTAAATCATGGAAAAATCTTGTAAACAACTATGATTTGGCAATAACCGGTGATGGTCTTCAATATTTATCCGAATATGAATATCAGTATTTCCAAAAGATTGCCCCATATATTACCGTTTATGCACGATTTGCGCCAAAACAAAAGGAATTCATCATCACGACATTAAAGTCACTTGGTACGTCACCATCGAGATTGTTTCAAAATGTTTCGGAAAATGTCGATTTTTTTCGGAAAATTTCGATTTATTTCGAACAATTTCGACTTTTTTTTTACGGAAAATTTAGATTTTTTATATATTTCTTTTTTTATTTCAATTTCAGGCTACTTTACGTTGATGTGTGGCGATGGTACAAATGATGATATTTAACAATATTTGCAGGATATTTACAATATTTATTTTTATTTACTTTCGTTCTTTTCCCCTTAGGTACAAATGATGTTGGAGCATTAAAACATGCACATGTTGGCGTATCAATTTTAAGTAATACATCGGTGAAAAAGAAGAAACTAAAACCGGAAAACCCATTACCAGTACCAGGCCCCAGCACTGCGCCACCAGTTGTTGCAAGTACAAGTGGCATACAAAATCGAATTCGTGGCAATAATGAAAGAACCGCACCGCCATTGACAGCAAGAGAACGAGCGATAGCAAGACATCGTGAACAATCACAGGTTCTATTAAACAAAGCAATGAAAGACCTGGAAGATGATCAAGTGCAAATTGTTAAATTGGGCGATGCCAGTATTGCTGCTCCATTTACAAGCAAAACATCATCAATTAATTGTGGTATGAAAATAACAGAAAATATTTTTATCAGATTTTTATTCGTCATTATAAAATCAAATGTTTAGTATTTAATTGACAAATTTTTTTTTTTCTCATTTTTCCCCATTTCCAGTGTGTCATATAATCAAACAAGGTCGATGTACGCTTGTCACCACATTGCAAATGTTTAAAATATTAGCATTAAATGCATTAATATCCGCATATTGTCAATCGGTTTTGTACATTGATGGTTTTAAATTTAGTGATACACAAGCCACATTGCAGGGAATCTTTATTGCTGCATGCTTTTTATTTATAATCAAATCAAAGCCATTAAAGGTGTTATCAAAAGAAGCACCATTACCAAATATATTCAATTTATATACGATTTCATCGATTTTACTTCAATTTGCTGTACATTTTTCGGCATTGGTTTATTTAACACATGAAGCAACATCACGAAGTCCACCGCGAGAGGGTCGAGTTAAATTGAATATTGATTTGGCACCTGGCGAAGAAGAAGAAGCATTTAAACCAAATATTATAAATAGTACTGTGTTTATTATATGCTTTGCATTACAAGTATCAACATTTGCTGTAAATCACAAAGGTCATCCATTTATGGAACGATTACGGGATAATAAATTTCTTATGTATGCAATTCTTGCATCAAGTGCAGTTATCATAGCGCTCAGTTTTGGTTTATCAAATGAATTGAATCATACATTTGAAATTATCGATTTCCCAGAAGAAGTAAGTTAAACCATTTCCATATCATTCCAGTGATGATCAAAAGGTGAAAATTAGTCTAATCCATGTATTTGGTGTCTCTTTTGTTTACAGTTTAAAAAAATTCTAATCGGTGTTCTGGTGGCAGATACTGTAATGGCCTTTACTGTGGATCGAATTTGTTCATTTTTATTTGGCTCAATGCGAAAATCAGATATTATATCCGACTATTAAACAACTTACAGATCATTTTATCCAGTGAAAATATTCATCATGCTATCTTTTAATTTATATATATTTTGCCGATTGATTCAATGTGCATTTAATGCATGGTTTCTACACAATGTATATTTAATTATAAACATAAACAAAAAAAAACAAACAAACACATTTCCCTATTCAAAAAAAAAAAAAAAAAAGAAAAAAAAAAATTAGTGTATGGAACTGAATAGCGTCTTATGAGGTATAATTACAAATAAATCGAGAATGAAAACTAAATATTACATGTTGTTTATGTTATATTGATTTGTGTTCATTATAGTAAATTGGATTTTTATTTTAATGATTATTGATTAATTACCATTTATAATGGTGACACAAGAGATTGAACATGATTGATTGATTTATATTTCCATTGGACTGAATTTAATTACTTATTTCGTTTTGATGACATTCTTATTGATTTTTTTCTACAATTTCAAATACTTGTTTTCTCACGTTTATCGAGCAACGTCTACATTTTCTCATGTATTTGGAAAAAATTATGAACAAACAAATGAACAAAAAATCTGTCTTATTCGTATTATTTCTGCCTTGTAAATAAAGTGCTGATAAATCAACATGCATGTCTTTGTTTTATTTATCATGTAAATGTTTATGAGTCGTTAGTTTACAAAATAATTCATTGTTATTAAGTTTTTTCTAGGTTATAAGGTATTGTTTATAAATTTTATGTTGATATTTTGATATTTTGTCATGTCGAATTTAGTATTTAAAGAGTAGTTTTGATTGTACAATAAAATAAGTTCTATTTGAGCGGTTTAACTGGTAACAAGCACCCAAAAATTTCGCCCAGTTTCAATAATTTGTTCGTGTGCAGAATAAGAAAAAGATGGAGAAAAAGCTGATGTTTTTGTGCTGTGCAGTGATCATTTTTTGCAAAAATTGTGTAAATTCTTCGAATATTACATTTGAACAATCAAATTTAATATTCGAAGAATTTACACAATTTTTGCAAAAAATGATCACTGCACAGCACAAAAACATCATCTTTTTCTCCATCTTTTTCTTTAATCGCGTTCTATTTGAGCGGTTTAACTGGTAACAAGCACCCAAAAATTTCGCCAAGTTTCAATAATTTGTTCGTGTGCAGAATAAGAAAAAGATGGAGAAAAAGCTGATGTTTTTGTGGTGTGCAGTGATCATTTTTTGCAGAATTGTGTAAATTCTTCGAATATTAAATTTGATTGTTCAAATGGCAATCATTTCCACATTCGAAAAAATTGTACTTAAAGTTTTATATTGCATTGTTTGCATTCGCACAAGTGAAGACGATATGGAGCGTCTGTTCTGTTTCTGTGACGTTTTTCTTTACGTTATGTGATTGTTTTTAAAATTTAAATTGTCTTTCAATCAACATACTTATTTAGGACCCCACCCAGACTCAAGAAAATGAGTGGTAAACAGTTTGAATCGTTTTGCTTGTAAATGATTTCTAATTATTGGTTTTGAGTTTTTTTTTTTTGTTAATTCAATGAATTCACAAGAATTCAATGAATAAATATTTTACGAACAAATAATTTCAATGGGTGCGAAACAGTTAATGTCTTAATTTTCAGTTAATTTTTCAAAATTGTGATGCTTTAAGTCTAATAACAATATATCAATAATACCTCCGCTTCAGTCATATTGTCCGAAAATGATAAATTAAATTCACTTTTTATCAATTGTTCATAAATTGTTTTAATTTCAATTGCTTCACCCAGACTCAAGAAAATGAGTGGTAAACAGTTTGAATCGTTTTGCTTGTAAATGATTTCTAATTATTGGTTTTGAGTTTTTTTTTTGTTAATTCAATGAATTCACAAGAATTCAATGAATAAATATTTTACGAACAAATAATTTCAATGAGTGCGAAACAGTTAATGTCTTAATTTTCAGTTAATTTTTCAAAATTGTGATGCTTTAAGTCTAATAACAATATCCTCCGCTTCAGTCATATTGTCCGAAAATGATAAATTAAATTCACTTTTTATCAATTGTTCATAAATTGTTTTAATTTCAATTGCTTCACCCAGACTCAAGAAAATGAGTGGTAAACAGTTTGAATCGTTTTGCTTGTAAATGATTTCTAATTATTGGTTTTGAGTTTTTTTTTTTGTTAATTCAATGAATTCACAAGAATTCAATGAATAAATATTTTACGAACAAATAATTTCAATGAGTGCGAAACAGTTAATGTCTTAATTTTCAGTTAATTTTTCAAAATTGTGATGCTTTAAGTCTAATAACAATATCCTCCGCTTCAGTCATATTGTCCGAAAATGATAAATTAAATTCACTTTTTATCAATTGTTCATAAATTGTTTTAATTTCAATTGCTTCACCCAGACTCAAGAAAATGAGTGGTAAACAGTTTGAATCGTTTTGCTTGTAAATGATTTCTAATTATTGGTTTTGAGTTTTTTTTTTGTTAATTCAATGAATTCACAAGAATTCAATGAATAAATATTTTACGAACAAATAATTTCAATGAGTGCGAAACAGTTAATGTCTTAATTTTCAGTTAATTTTTCAAAATTGTGATGCTTTAAGTCTACATAACAATATCCTCCGCTTCAGTCATTTTGTCCGAAAATGATAAATTAAATTCACTTTTTATCAATTGTTCATAAATTGTTTTAATTTCGAATTGCTTCTGCTTCTAATTAGACTTCTAATAAACGCGATTAAAGAAAAAGATGGAGAAAAAGATGATGTTTTTGTGGTGTGCAGTGATCATTTTTTGCAAAAATTGTGTAAATTCTTCGAATATTACATTTGAACAATCAAATTTAATATTCGAAGTATTTACACAATTTTTGCAAAAAATGATCACTGCACAGCATAAAAACATCATCTTTTTCTTTAATCGCGTTCTATTTGAGCGGTTTAACTGGTAACAAGCACCCAAAAATTTCGCCAAGTTTCAATAATTTGTTCGTGTGCCTCTTTCTCACGAATCGTGAATACACGCTTTTCAGAAGATCCATCTGAAAAATCGACACTTTTCTGGACTTTTAATTGCTTTAGTAACAGTTTATATCTGATGCTCTTCATTCTTCGTGGTTTTTTTCTTTCTCGTCGTTACTTATAGTTTTCAATTTATCCTAAAACTTTATTTTTTGTTCAATACACAGCGCACAGTTTCCAGAACAAAAAATGAAATTTCCATGAAACAAACAAAGAAATTATGACAAACATCTTTCTATTTTTCTCTCTTTTTTTTTCGAAATAATCGTTTCTACTGTCATCGTTCACAGAATCAAATACCATACACAACAAACGTCACATAGTTATCCTTTGTACATTGACAACATATTCGCATGCGCATCATACGACGTAAAGATATAATGGTATGTATTTATTCAGATGTTTATTTTTTTTTTTCAGTTGAAATGTATGTGGGTGTGTGTATATGTGATTATTTTTTCCACTTTTCCCCTCTGCAGAAGAAAACAATGATGTTGACAGCCATGTTTTGTTCAGGTGTTTGTTCATTTTTTTTCCAGTTGAAATCGTGTGTTCACGATCTTACCGTACACTTCATTTTCGTAATGCATTTTAATTAAGTCGAACACTATCGTTGCACCATCTTAAAGTCGCGATGGTCATTATTCAGAAACTTTGAAATTATTTCACAATATTGTTATTGTGTGTCGTCATTCGTCTGTTTTTCTGTATTTTATATGGAGAGAACAGTAGAACATAAGAGAAATGATTTCCTCTCTCCTAGCGGATTCTTTCATACAAATTTGTTCGAAGCAATACCCTCCTCTTGACCTATAATTGGACGAAAACGGCATTTTACCACTACTAACAATCTATACATAATTTTATCCAGTGAAACGATTCATCATGCCAATTTTTAATTTATATTATGTTTTGCCGACGATTGATTCAATTTGTATTTAATGCATGGTTTCTACACAATGTATATTTAATTATAAACATAAACAAAAAAACAAACACATTTCCCTATTCAAAAAAAAAAAAACTGAATAGCGTCTTATTAGGTATAATTACAAATAAATCGAGAATGAAAACTAAATATTACATGTTGTTTATGTTATATTGATTTGTGTTCATTATAGTAAATTGGATTTTCATTTTAATGATTATTCATTAATTATAATTAATGATTAAATGATAATTATCATTTATTATGGTGACACAAGAGATTGAACATGATTGATTGATTCATTTATATTTCCATTGTACTGAATTTAATTACATATTTCATTTCATAATTACCATACAATCATACACATTTTTGATTAATTATCGTAATTAATTTTAAATATGATTCCATTCATGATTAAATATTACTATGATAAAATTCGATAATTATGAAAGTGTAGGCGCAACAAGCTGAGATTAACTGTAGAAATAATTGAAATAAAATTAGAAAAAGAAAAGAAAAAAAAAACGGAAAATATATCATTTTTCTAGTTACAAATTTTGAATTGATTAATTATATATACTTGCGAAAGTAATTGATGGCCAAGTACAGCAAAATCGCTTGCGGTAATCGTAATTGGACTGTATCGAATTTGATTTGAAAAGTCTCGCTTGAAATGGTGAAGTCGGGAATTTGGTCCAATGGCAATTTTGCGTCTTTCCACATTTTCTTTTAACAAAACAATCTAAATTTTTTTTTTTTTTTTTTTTTTTTTTTTTAAGTAAAATTTTCAAAATAAAAGTTAATAATTTCGATAATCAAGCAAGCTTTTCTTGTAATTTTTCCATCGAAACTTTACCTGTTCTTGTAATTTTTCTACCGAATCAACGAGTTTAAATATGATATATGCTGGAACAACGATGCTTACAAATGGACCAACAAATGCATAGCTAAATTTATTTTTAATCGCCAATAAAACGTATCCCCAATGAAGTGAATATGAAATATATACAAAATTTTGAATAATAATAACACCAATTGGCAAACCAAAGTATTCATTGACATGTTGACTGGCGCGAAACAATCGATAATAAATCAATTTCATTTGTTTTAACGATTTTATATGATTTTCATCGCAAAGATATCGCCGACACATTATACGCATATGAATTGCATGAGTTTGATTATATCGACAAATATTACATACATGCTTTTGCATAACAATACAATTCAATTGAGATATCATACATTTTAAAAGATTTACATATAAAATGAAATGTATTGATTTAATTATCATTGGAATTTGTAAAGCATCACAGAAAAAACTTAATGCACCATCTTTGCGTTTTTGCAATAACATTTTTGTTATACCATATGCAAAGTCTGCGGTCACAAATAATAAAATAATTTTCACAAAATCACGACGAGTTTCACGAAAACAATTATTTAAAGAAACTTTAAATTGAAATTTCCAACGAATGTAATTGATTACAAATTGAATATGTTCCAAAGACATTTTTAGACTGGATTTATTCAAAAAACATTGAATGTAAATTATGATGTTAACCAGTGAATTCATCACAATACATAAACTTGAAACAAATATATTATTAAGTTTTTGTCTCTTGTTGCGTTCATGATAAAGTATCAGCGATATTATCATGAGGAATATTGTTAACAAAATCCATAAGATTATGGGTAGATTTTGAATGAATTTTTTTAAAATAGACGATTTTCTATTAGATTTTGCAATCATTAGGCGTGGACTATTCCCTAACAAATAGAAGATCCGAAGATAATTCTTTAATTTGATGTGGATTTTATAATTGTCCATCGGGGAGTTGTAACTCATTTTATTCACAGGTTTATTCGAACTGATTACAAATAAAAGATTCGGTATGTATTCTACATAGTTTTAATCTTCTTAAGTAAAAATAAATATTTTTACATATTTTTTGTTTTTCTTTTAACTACTAAACGGTAATAAATATATATAAGTTGATTTTCACCATTACTTTGATATGTAAATATCAATGAAATTCCATTAGTCAACAATTTATTTTGAGTTCAACCATGCAAGGAAAAGAAAAATATTTATTGAACATAATATGATGTTTGTTAAATAAATGTATTTATATATGCCAAATCGTATTAATTTTGAATAATTTTGTCGATTGACTTGGAAATATTTCTTCAAATATAGCATCGAACGGATTTTTTTTTCAGTAAAGAATAATGTATAATTACCATATGAATATTGCAACAACAATTGATTACTGATTTATTATAATTTTTTAGTTTGTCATTCAATTATTAAAAATTACTATGATAAAATTCGATAATGATGAAGGTATAAATGCAACAAGCTGAAACCATCTGTTCAAATAAAAAAAAAAAAAAAAAAAAAAAAAAAAAAATTGAAAATTAGAAAATCATGTAAACAAATTTTTTAGTAAGCACTTTGTGAGTTGAAAAAAACAGTTTAGAATACTTTTGAAAGTAATTGACGATTGAAAATAGCAAAACCATTTGCAGTAACCATAATTGGACTGAATCGGATTTGATTCGAAAAATCACGCTTGAAATAGTATAGTCTAGAATGTGATCCGGGTGGGATATGGCGTCTTTCCACGTTCTTTTTCAACAATACAACCTAATAGTTGAAGAATTTTTGATCAATTTTTTTTTTTAAAAATTCATGAAAATGAAAAAAAAAAAATTATCATGAAAATATCAACAAATGCAAAAGGAAAACACATTTTCGAAAAAAAAAAAAAAAAATCAAAAACTGATCAATTACACTCTGTTACCTGTTCTTGAAGTTTTTCCACCGAATCAATAAGTTTAAAGGTGATATATACCGGTACGATGATTGCAACAAGAGGTCCAACCAATCCAAAATTCAATTGTCTTGTCAATAAAACGTATCCCCAATGAAGTGAATATGAAATATATACAAAATTTTGAATAATAATAACACCAATTGGCAAACCAAAGTATTCATTGACATGTTGACTGGCGCGAAACAATCGATAATAAATCAATTTCATTTGTTTTAACGATTTTATATGATTTTCATCGCAAAGATATCGCCGACACATTATACGCATATGAATTGCATGAGTTTGATTATATCGACAAATATTACACATATGCTGTTGTATCATCAGACAATTGAATTGTACAATCATACATTTCATGAGATTTATATATAAAATGAAATGCAATGATTCAATTAGCATTGGTATTTGTAAAATATCACAGTAAAAAGTTAATGCACCATCTCGTCGTGGATAGACTGTCATTTTTGTTATTCCATGTGCAATATCTCCAGCAAAAAATAATAAAATCATTTTTATAAAGTCACGACGGGTTTCACGAAAACAATTATCTAAAGAAACTGTAAACTGAAATTTCCAGCGAATATAATTGGTTACAAATTGAATATGTTCCAAAGACATTTTTAAACTGGATTTTTGCAAAAAACACTGAGAATAAATTATGATGTTAGTTAATGAATCCATCACAATACATAAGCTTGATATAAAAATATTTCGGAGTTTTTTTATTTTGTGACATTCTTGATAAAGTATTAAGGATAATATCATCAGGAATATGGTCATTAAAATCCATGAGATGGCTGGCAGCTTTTGAATGAATTTTCTAACATTGGACGAGTTTCTCTGAGATGTTTCAAATATTATGAATGGACTGCTTCCCAACAAAAAAAATGATTTAAGATAATTTTTCATTTCGATATGAATTTGAGTACCACCATTCGATCGATTGTAACTCATTTTGCTCACAGTTTCAGCCAAACTGATTTCAAAGAGGTAATTTGATGGGCTGCTAAGTATTATAGACAATTTTCTTAAGTGTATTTTTTGGGCTAAATATTTATTCAATATTTTTTTTTTTTTTTTTTTTTTTTTGCATCAAATCACAAATGATATTGAACAAAACTGAAAAGGATTACGTTGAGCTCATTGTAAGTCTAATGTGTTGAAACCTTCATTTCATTAGTGACATAAGTAGCGAGTTCAGTCATGCAACAGATGTTAAATAAACATTGAAAATGTCAAGTAGAATTGCCTCAATCGTTATTATTTTTTATTCGAATACAACAACAACAAACAACAACAATCATTTAAAGACCATTATTGCCCTTCAGCGTCTGGTCTATTTTGTAATGGCAGCCCTTTTATTCGAATAATGAAGAGAAAAACTTTTTTATTTTAAATTTCATTTGAAACATTTATTTTAATTTGCCGATGTTTATATATACTAGTATACATCGAGTTTAATATATCAAATGGCTCCTGAAATGGAAACAAAGATATTATTGTGATCTTTCTTCAAAAAAAAGAATGTCCGTGAAAATGATTTTTTAATTTCTAGGTGTACATCAAAAGACTATGTTTTCAAATTATGATTAAAATCACACTCAAACAAATTTTCATTAGGTATTATAAAAAAAAAAAAATAAATTACTTATTCATAACTAGAAATTGTAATAGTAAAATTCGATAATTATGAAGGTATAGGTACAACAAGCCGATATCATCTATTAAATGGATAAAAAGAACAGATAATTTTGTTTTTTCTCATATACAACTGAAAATATTATTAATGAATAATTAATAATTAACTTAGTACATACACTTGAGAGCAATCGACGGTTAACTACGGAAAACCCCAAAGTGGTGATTTTTATTGGATTGTATTGGATTTGATTCAAAAAATCGCGCTTGAAACGATAAAGTCGAGAGCATGATTTTGGTGGAATGCGGCATGTTTCCACGTTCTTTTTTAGTAAAATCATCTGATTTGTCACATGTTCGAAAATTATGAAAATAGCAATAAAAAAAAAGCAAAAATAATTAACATAATAAACATTCTGAGCAATATAGATTAGTTTTGAAAATTTAACTTGGCTTTTGATGGAGCTTCACCCTAGGTCTGACCCTGGTCTTACCCTTGGTCTTACCTTAGGTCTTACCTTAGGTCTTGCCCTTGGTCTTACCCTTGGTCTAACCCTTGGTCTTACCCTAGGTCTTACCCTTGGTTTTACCTTAGGTCTTGCCCTTGGTCTAACCCTTGGTCTTACCCTTAGTCTTACCCTAGGTCTTACCCTTAGTCTTACCCTAGGTCTTACCCTTGGTCTTGCCCTAGGTCTTACCCTTGGTCTAACCTATGGTCTTACCCTTGGTCTTACCCTAGGTCTTACCTTAGGTCTAACCCTTGGTCTTACCCTTGGTCTTACCCTTGGTTTTACCTGTTCTTGTAAGTTTTCCGCTGTATCAACGAGTTTAAATAAAACATATGTTGGAACAGAGATGCCAACAAATGGGCCAACCAATCCAAAGTTAATTTGTCTCTTTACCGCCAATAAAACGTAGCCCCAATAAAATGAATGCGAAATATACATAAAACATTGAATAATGATTGCACAAATTGGTAAGCCAAAGAAATCATTGACATGTTGACTGGCACGAAACAAACGATAATAAATTAATTTCATTTGTTTAATCGATGTTATATGATTTTCATTGCAAAGATATCGTCGACACATTAGATGCATATGTATTTCATTATTTTGATTATATTCACAAATATTACACACATGATGTTGCATAACAAGATTGTTCAATTCGGTTATCATACATTTTAGAAGATTAACATACAAAATGAAGTGCAATATTTCAATTATCATTGGTATCTGTAAAATTTCATAAAAAAAACTTAATGTGCCATCACTGCGTCTATGTAATATCATTTTTGTTACACCATATCCAACGTCTCCAGCAATTAAAAACAAAATAATTTTGATGAAATCACAACGAATTTCACAAAAATAATTATCTAGAGAAATGTTGAACTGAAATTTCCAACGAATATAATTGATAACAAATTGAATATGTTCCAAAGACATTTTTAAACTGAATTTTTGCAAATAACACTGCATGTAAATTATAATGGTAACTAATGAATTCAGCACAATACACACACTTGAAACAAATATATTGTTCAGATTCTTCCTCTTGTTGTGCTCTTGATATAGTATCAAAGATAATGTCATCAGGAATAATGTTAATAAAGTCCATAATATTAACGGCAAATTTTGAATGAATTTCTTGAAATAAGACAATTTTCTTTTAGATATTTCAAATATTATAATTGGACTGTTTCCCAACAAATAGAAGAATCGAAGATGTCGCTTCAGTTTTTTGTGGATGTGATAATCTTCAATCGACTGAATATAACTCATTTTTCTCACAGTTTCAGTCAAACTGATTGCAAGTAAAAGATTTAATAGTTTGATTTATATTGTAGACAGAAAATCTTCTTAAATATATTGAAAGTGAATATTTGGTTAATTTCTTTTTTCAATACATAAATGTGTTGAACAATGAATAAAGGAGTGCGTCGACCTTATTGTGAGTCTAAACATTTGTTTCTTTCATTTCATTAGTGAGCTTTTTCACGCAAGAAAAACCATATTTTCTCAGATTAGAAAATATAAATATAAAATAAACATCATAAATGCCAAGTGGAATTGATTAAATGGATGTTATTTTAATCAAGTGCTAAGTAGAAAAACACATTTTGGTGTTAGATTTTATTCAAAATATTTATTTAAATGAACAACGTCAAATAGCTCCTTCAACTCTGACATAGAAACATCAATATTTTTGTGAGTAGTTATACACAGATTACAGTCAGATAAAATCAGATTTCATAAAATTGAAAAAAAAAAAAAAAAATGTTTTTGTGTCTCAAAATTAGTAGAAATTATCATTTTTGTGTATAGTGATAAAATTCAATAATTATGAATGCGTATGTGCAGCAAGTCGATATCATCTATTAAGAATAAAAAAAATCAGAAAATATTTTTAGTGTTTTGTTTTATTTTCATTATTTTTGTTAATGAAAAATTGTACATACAGTTGACAGTAATTGGCGGTTAACTACGGAAAAACCAATTGTGATGATTCTAATTGGATTGTATCGGATTTGATTGGTGAAATCTCGTTTGAAACGATAAAGTCGAGAGCATGATTTTGGTGGAATGCGGCATGTTTCCACGTTCTTTTTTAGTAAAATCATCTAATTTCTCAAATATTTATATCATAAGAACAATAAGAAAAAGAACAACAGTAAAATAAAAAAATTTAATATGGAAAATGTGCTCAAAAATAGAAATCATTGAAAATATGATAATGTTTCACCTGTTCTTGTAATTTTTCCGCTGTATCAATGAGTTTAAATATAATATATGCTGGAATAGAGATGCCAACAAAAGGACCAACTAATCCAAAGCTTATTCTCTTCATTATCGCCAAATAAATGTATCCCCAATAAAATGAATGCGAAATATACATAAAATTTTGAAAAATAATCACATAAATTGGTAAACCAAAGAAATCATTTATATGTTGATTGGCGCGAAACAAACGATAATAAATTAATTTCATTTGTTTAATTGATGTTATATGATTTTCATCGCAAATATATCGTCGACACATTAGATGCATATGTATTTCATTATTTTGATTATATTCACAAATATTACACACATGATGTTGCATAACAAGATTGTTCAATTCGGTTATCATACATTTCAAAAGATTAACATATAAAATGAAATGCAAAGTTTCAATTATCATTGGTATCTGTAAAACATCATAAAAAAAACTTAATGCACCATCTTTGCGTTTATAAAATACCAATTTTGATAAACCATATACAACATCTGTTGTAATTAGAAACAACACAATTTTCACAAAATCACAACGAGTTTCACGAAAATAATTATCAAGAGAAATGTTGTACTTAAATTTGGAACGAACATATTTAATTACAAATTGAATATGTTCCAAGGACATTTTTAGACTGTATTTTTGTAAGAAACACTGCGTGTAAATAATTATGTTAACCATTGAATCAAGCAAAATTGTAAAACTTGAAATAAAGAAATTTTCAAGTGCTTTCTTTTTGTTAGATTCCTGATAAAGTGTTAAACCTGTCGTTAGAAGTAATAATGTCAATAAAATCCATAAGATTTGAGGTAGCTTTTGAACAAATTTTTTGCAATTTGACACTTTTTTTGTGGTCGATGGTGGACTATGACCCAATAAAAAAAAAATTCGAAGATAACCCTTCAATTTAATTTGGATGTGATAGTCATCAATCAGACGTTTATTACTCATTTTGGTCACAATTTTATTCAAACTGATTATAATTTGAATCATACAAGTGAAAGATCTGATATGTTGGTACCGCTTACTTATTACTTATTATAACGACATGAAATTCTTCTTAAGTGTATTGAAACTAAATATTTATTCAATTTTTTTTTTTGCCTCAATCCATAAAATATATTAAACCAAAATGGAATGATGATCTCATTGTGAATCTGGACAGTTGAATTGTCCATTCACTCTTGAGAGAAATAAGCTACAAAAGAATACAAAAGTACTTGGTAAAGCTTGGTGTCAATTGGCTTACATTATATATTATATTTACTTGACATACGTTACATATGCTTGACATATTTCAGTAGAAACGCCGCAAATATTACCATTGAAAATTATGAATTTAATAAGAATTATGTTGAAAATGGCAATTCCACATATTGTATCAAAACTAAAAGCTCGAAAGACACCAATATTGAGGAATAATTTGACAGATACTTTGTAAAATTATTTTCACAAATTTGCCGGCATTGAATGGATTTTGATGTTAAAAGAAGCGATTTGTGGAAAATAGAAGAATCCAACTCTATCATTGGGGTTGTCAACCTGTTCACTGTTTTATTCATCCGATTCATCGTGTATGAAAACAATCGAAAATATGTTCCCACACCGAACTGATTGCTAATGGACTCTTTGGTTTTTGTTGTGATCAAACCATTTTTTTTTGGTTTAATCTCCTTAAGTGTATTTGATAGTCACCAAAAAAAAGGGGGGGGGGGGGAAATCAAACAATACATTTGCTCGTTCCATAGTTAAAACTGTTTATTTTCTCTTTGAGTCTTTATCAACAATGATCAATGATTAAATAAGTACCTACATATATATATATATATATATATCTATTTATGCACAAAAAAGTACATCGATTTATACATTTTCTGTTGCAATTGATATGAAGTAGCTTGATCTCGATACCGCAACCAAATGGAAACATAAAAACACGAATCGCAATAATTTTCCAGTTGTAATTATGGTATTGAGAGTCAAAAACCTCGCGATGCCATGTTTTATCATTTATTTTGTATTTATAAAATGTCTTTATTCCAAATTTAATTTGTTGAATAAAACTGAATGTCTTTTTTCTTTTTCTTTTGCTAAAATACAACACTCATTTTGCCGTTCGGCTTTCATAAATTGTTAAATGTTTATTTGTGTGAAAAATAAGAGATTGTTCTCTCTCTCTCTCTCTCTCTCTCTCTCTCTCTCTCTCTCTCTCTCTCTCTCTCTTTATTATGTTGTGAATAAAAACATTGTACATCCATTTAATGATTAGCATTTCAATAATGTTTTTTTTTTTTTGTTTTTCGTTCAGTTTGCCTAATTTTACTATAAAGATTTAAATATCACTTTAGATTTTTGGGTTGCCCAAAGCCAGCAAAAAAAAAAAAAAATTATTCCGTACATTGTATTTACATCGTGAAATACCGCAGACTAAACGAAAATAACAACAACAACAGAACAAAAAAGAAATTAACTGGGCAGAAATTCCAATAAATTAATAATGTAAGCAATTAAATTGCAATAATATCTTCAATGCTGACAAATAATTGAAGAAGTTATGTTTTATGTTTTATGTGTGTGTTTTTTTTTGCTTATGGATGTATTAATATTATTGTTATATTTATGTTTATGTTTTTCATCTTTTACTATTTGCATCACATTTTTCATTTTGTTTTATGGGTCGATGAATTTGAATGTTGATTTTGTTTTAATTTTTTTTTTTTACAAGAATTTTCTACTAGCAATCGGATGACATACTTTATCAAACGTATCGTAACAATCAAATTGACTAAGTTTATCGATTGAAAAATCAATAGCGTTTATCGTTTTTTCTTTTTTTTTTTTTTTTTTTTTTGCGATGGGAATAAATAAACTCGATATATCGATTTTTTTTTTTATTTTCTCGACATTTTTGATGCAAACAATAAACTTGGATTGTCATCTAGTATTTAATCGCAAAATTTAATAATGTGCATACTCTGTTCGATCACTATTCGCTACAAATATGAATAGATAATCTCTCTTTGTTAGATTTCTTTCTTTTATTTTGTTTTGTTTTGTTTTGTTTGTCTTTTTTTTTTAAAAAAAATATTCGCTGTTTCATCATAACTTTTATGTTTTACTTTTGTCTCTTTTGTTTTGCTAATAATTTTGTTTTTGTTTTTTTTTTTACATCTCACATTGGATTATGTACATTTTCACTATATATCAGACCACTAAGAAACAGTTTCTTTTTTTTTTTTTCACTACCACATTGTATTTAATACATACTTGATTTTCATAATTATTTTAAACTTGAATAGTCTCATTTTCATTGCATGCAAAATTCATTCTTGGCCAAATCCTTCGGTCTCTTCGATAGCATAATTGAGTTTTTCAACAAGCTGATCATAACTTTTGTATGGTGGCAAATCAAGACGATTAAAGCATGTATGTGATCGTGGCAACCATGTATCTTTGCCAACTTTTTCGATGCAAAATCGTTGTGGACCATTGGATCCCATGAGTTCCTTTAAAAATAAATAAAATTTAAATGTCCGTTTACGAAATGATGGTGTAAATTGATTGTTTTGATAGTTAACTTACGGCAAATCCACCAACAGGTACACGACATGTTCCGGTAACAAATTGTAACAGTCTTGTTCGTTTCTCATTGTCTGAATCACGTACAAACTGAGAAAACAAAGTGATGTAATTTTTGTAAAAATTGTTAGTTAAAGAGATGTAATTGTTCTCATTGAATAATTATTCAATGAAATTAAATTATTATTATAATAATAAGAAAATTCATCATTTAGAGTATAACCAAAATCATTATTTAATTTCAATGCATATTTCAATATCATACGAAATCTTAGCTTACCTGCCAAAACCATGCTACTTGTTTGCTATTTCGATTATAGTGTCGATAAATGGTGTTACGTTGCCAATCTTCAATGTCAATCTCTTGCATTCCGCACAGCATCAATTCCAATTCACGTTCATCAAAATATTTTAGCCATTCCAATGGCACCACTTCATTAAATCCTTCCAAAAATGTTCTTGTTTGTTGATCGATTCCTCTGTTTAAGTGACAAATTATTAGATTTGTTTTGCAAATTTTGAAATAAAAAAATTTTGAAATAAAAATCAACATTCAAATAGAAAAGAAGAATGCGAAGAAGAAGAAGAAGAAGAAAAAAGAAAACACATTCGAAAGCAATACAAACCTTGTCATACGCCATTCAGTCATTAGACCAATATATTCTTCTTTATTTTCTTCAGTTACACGGATACTATCGCCACCCTCTTTCAATTCATGGTGTAAAATTTGCCCAAGAACTTCAAAATCAACACTAAACCATAATTCAAGACCGCATTCATCAATATTATTGTCACGCACCTATGAAAATGATAAAACAAAAATAATAATGAAATATTTGTCAAAATTAAAATGATAAAATTAAAAAGGCAACGCACCCAAATTAATGAATTATAAAATTCCGGATCAATTGTCTCAATGTCCTTTGTTGTGAGCTTTTTATTGAGCATTCGCTTATAAAATGGCATTGTAAAGCCTGAATATATGAATTTTGAATGAAAAAGTGCAATTGCAATAAATCGTCCGATAAATTTAAAGTATTGTAAATGATCGGGATTAACATAGCTAGCTGGATTGATTTGTAAGCTATAATTATTTTTGTTGGCATATTCAAAGAGACAATACATTGGATTTAGCACTTCATGTGATAATAAAAAGAACCATTCACGTGATACACCACCATAATCGAGACCTTCTTCACCACGCTATATACAAAAAAGGGAAAAAATAATTTGTTAAAAAAAAAAAAAAAAAAAAAAAGAAATGTTTCTTCATTTATCGTTCAAAAATCAATACTCACAAATATAATATAAAGTCGTCGACGCAGCTCATAGGCTGGTAATCGCATTATTTGATGATATGAATCTTCAAACAATGTTTGTCGTGTTACTGTTATTTTTATATGAGATGGCAATGCATTACTTTGACACAAATAACGGAATTGACTAAGCTTCCATCGGAATGATCGTTCATATGCTCGTGGCACACCATATACACCTTTTACACCTTTTGGTGCACCGGGCCGTGGATCATCGAACTGAAAATCAATCATTAACATTCAATTAGATGAATTTCGTTGGATTTTTTTTTTTTTTTTTCTTTTCATTTTAATGGAAAATCATTTTTTGTGATTGACTTACTGTTGTTGTACGTGTATTATGATCAACAAAGAACCGTTCACCAGTTGCTGTATATCGAATTTCAATTCCAGGCGGTAATGGTCCTTCATTCATTAAACTAACCTCCTGCAATGAATAACATAATAAATGATTGAATGATTCAATATGTTTTGAAAAAAAGTGACGCTAAAGAGTAGAGTAATAAATGTAGCAACTTACTTGACCCTGAGTCCGTGGATCTTCCCATTGTGTAGTGCGATTTTTATGATTCACAAAATACACTCGGTTGTCTGGTTGAACTCGACGCTCCCAACCTAAACAACGATTTAAATAAAATCAGTTAAATAGTTTATCAAGTGAAATTGTGAAATTAATCCACATTTTTTTGGAAATAGTCTTACAAAAAACATCATTCATACCGGTTTTTTTTTTTTCTTCTTTCTGACTAGAATAACTATGAAAAATCTAAAGTTTCTTTTTTCTAAACTCACCGTCTGGCAATGGACCCAAACCATCATCATCGTCTGGTGCCGTAGTGCCACTACCAGCAGCGGATTGCGTTTGGTACAAAAAGCGTTGATTTCCTTGTGACACAACATGTGATCGTTGATTTTGCCAAGTGGCAAAATGCATTAAACGTTCACTATTTGGTCGTTGCCACGATGTTGTACGTGTATTATGATCTGAAAGCAAAATGATGCAATTTTTATAAAATTATTTCATTGAATATATTGTTAATAATTGTAATCAATTCTAATCACAATCTGATTTATTATCATTTTTATTAACAATAGGCTCCTCAACACTTAATACAATCAATTTTCGTACTCACCTACGTAATAAACGCGACCACGTTGATCGCGACGAACTTCCCATCCCGGGGGTAAAGGAGATGGTTTTTCCCAATATCTGAAATAATATTTATAATCAAAGAAAAAAATAAAAAAAAATTAGATTGCTGGCGTAATAGATGCATATGATATATTTACGTGCTACGTGTGTTATGATCGACATAATAGCGCCGTCCAAATTGATCGAAACGCACTTCCCATCCACTTGGCAGCGGTTCATCATCGGTAGATGTTTGTGTTTGTAATTGTTGATCGCCAGCATTTAAATTTGGCGCTGGAGCACCACCGTTTGCTTGTGGACTAACTGGTTGATTAGATTGATTTAGCGGTGTAACTGATTCTTCATTTGAAATTGGCATATTTTGTGACACATTTGGATGCTATGACAAAGATGAATCGAATTGAATTTGATAAGTTTAGACCAAAAAAAAAAAAAAAAAAAAAAAAGAGAAAAGAAAAAATGCGATATTTACCATTAAATTTCTTTGATTAGACGATGCTCCATTGCATGGCACCATAGATTGAGATGGATCCCAGCTTAAAGCACCACTTCGGCTTGTACTTGGTCCACATGAAATATTTGTAATACCAAGATTTCCAACACTTCGACTATGCTGTTGAGCATCAGGAAATTCAGCATGACGTCGATTATTTGGATCATTTGGTGTTAAACGTGTATTTCTTAAATCATTTATACTTCGTGCTCCTAACATATATGAACCATCGGCGCTTAACGATGGTCCAGCCATTGGATGACCATTTGATGTTGGTAAATTTGAATTATTTGTACGCGAACGCATTCGTGCTCGTATGCCACCGCACAAAATACTACTACGACCATTATTCATACAGGCATTTGGATCGATTGAACAGTTCATTGCACTGCCATTTGTATTATTTGTGGTTGGATTGGCTGTCGATGTAATATTACTAGTACCATTTGCATGATGAACCGATGCTGTTGGCATATTTTCAATTTTTAAACCATTTAAAACGACAACAAGTTCGCCACTTTTTGTACGACCTTCTGGTTTTATTGATCCCAATAAATCCATAATTAATTCTAAATTATCACAACGACCATGATAATGTTCTAATACTTGTGACAAATGCACAGTACGTTCACCTAATAATGCATCTTTTAAAAAACTTGAACGATCCAATACACGAAATGTTATTTCAGATGATTGTGTCACACAAACCGTAAAATTTTCATTCCATGTTGGTAAATATGTGTGTTTTATTGTATCAGTTTTTCGAGGACTATTACTATCAATTGTTATTTCAACATATGGATTTGGTTTAAATATTCCATTATTTCTCAATGATGCTTGTTCAACTGCAATATTTTGGAGATGAGAAAAGAGATATTCAATATTGAAAAGTTAGATAGTTCAAAACAATGGGATTGATTTTTTGTTGTTCCGGATTTTGTTTATAAATTTTATAAATTGCGATAAAAGCGCCACACATTTCACACTCATACTCACTTGTTATATTCAACTGATGATATCCTTGACTGTTTCTATTTACATTTTCGGCCATGTTCGCATCGATTTCTGATGAACAATTGGTTCTGCTTGGTTGGCCAAATGTTTGCTATTTCGAATGTATGAAATCGTTGTTTGTGTTGATGTTGTTGTTGTTACCGCTTTTACGACATTTGTTGACGATAACATTTGTAGTTTAAACTGTTTTTGTGTCTCACGTTTCGTTTTTTTTACCGTTATTTTGACTCTCTGTAAAAGATGATGTTGATGATGATAAAACAAATACAAACAATTTACTTATTTAATCGACTATTCGATTTCAAACATTCAAAATACACATTTATTTTATTCGTTTGTAATTTTGTTGTTCCAACCAAATGAATTGAATCATTAGCCATATTTAAAACTGTGAACAATTTACTAATGATATAAACAACATACTTACATGCTATAAAATTTAACTCAGTTGAATCAGCCGATAAGTGCCTTAACGTTTTGTGAAATAAATTGTTATTGTCGATAACAAATTTTTTGTTGGTTTTTTTTTTCGCAATTCTGAAGTGATAAAAGAACACAATTGTTTGGTTTTTGTTTTTTGTTCTTTTTTTTTCAATAAAATATAGACTTTTTTTTCTGTCCGAATTCAAAACAATACAGCGCAAGCCACTGACACTTCAACAATTGAAATTACTTGAGACAGCATTGCATGTTGAATATGCGTCATATCTTTTTCACTTGAAGCAACAGAAATTAGAATAAAAATGTAAATTGATTGACAAAAACATTCACGTAAAGTGAAGCAATTGACTTTACAAATTTGATATTCGTCGAAATGGATTGAATTTTTCAAATACACAGTGAGACAACAAATAAATATTTCACTTACATTTAATAGTAGTTATCATCATGTTTGTGATATTCTTTTTCGGTATACACTAAATGACTTGTCTTAAAATTGCAAGGTGAATTTTGGATTTATTTATAGACAATAACTAAACAATTCACACTTTATAAATCATATTAATGAACATTTTTTTTTTTCACATTGTTTTTTTTTTTATCAATATTTTTTATATTTTCATTTCAATCGATGTATAACTAATTTGTTTCTTTTATTTCACTAAAAAACAAAAAAGAAAAAACAACAAAAATTCCCTTTATCCCTTCTTTCCACTGACTGTCTACTGTATGTGGTTACGATTTAACATGTCATTTCTTGTTATCGCTTCATTGTGCATTGACAATTTTTACTTTTATTCATCATACGATAAATATAGTTAAAGTCGACTTTCGATTACAGCCAAGTCACTTGAATTTCTTCCTTTTTTTTTTCGCTGTTGCTGCTGCAACCGATAACACACAAACGAAACAAACACAAAAAAAAAAGAAACGAGTTGAAATCAAACGGCAACAAACCAAAAAAAGAAATGAACAAAATGTTTTATTGGTTTTTATATTCTCTTCGTTTTCAAATGGTTCTTGATTTTCTACGATATAAAGAAATTCAATTTATTTATTATTGTACGCCAAGACCAATCATTTGACTGTCGTCATTTCAATATGGCTTCAAAACTCATTTAGTCAAACCAATATACGAATAGCTAACGATACTACCTCACACAGTGTTTGTGTGTGTACGGACTGAATTTGATTGGAACAAGTACACATAGATAGAAAGTATAAGAAAAAAAAAAAGAAAAAAAACAAAGTGCGATTGAGTCAATGCTGTCATACAACCTCACGTCATTATATTCGCTCAAATTTCGTTTAAGTGTGATGCAAGATTCAATACGAACATTTACTAGTTGATTACTGTCAAAGTGTACGTAATATGACTTAATATTGAAATAATATATTATGAAAGTAACACTATGGGGAGGTACATTCTATGTGTTATTTCAAATTCAATACATTCTTTGCATGAGACTCTTGTCAGCAATTCGAATTGGTTAAAAAAAAAAAAAAAAAAAATTTGTCACATTAAATATGCATTTTTGATGAGCATTGATTCGAATAATTTCGACATTTTTCAATGTGTCAACATTTTTCCGTTAAATGTTGACCTCTTTGTCAATATAAATCAATTAAGAAATTGAAGAGTTCCAATGAAATATTTTTCTACAAAATTGTTTAATTCTTTTTTTTTTTCATTTGCCAATGTCGAATGAATTTTAGCTTGAAAGAATTTAAATGAAAACGAAAAATCCACATTTTACTCTTGACATTGTGAAATATCGTTCAAAATTTTCTGAATGTCTAACATTATTTCAAAAGACAAATGTAAATTTGCAAGCGAAATAACAATTCAAGCATTTTTCCGAAAATCAATTCTCACATGAAAAAATCCAAATTTTTTATTTCTTTGGACAAAATTATTTGTGAAATACATTAACAAATAATGTCAGGTTCACGCGTAGCTTATAGTTGTGGTTCACAATCGAACTGTCACATTAGTAATGTGAAGCAAACATACACAACGTTTTTTTTGGCGCTATGTGTAGACGTCACCATTGTAACCAAGCGATAGAAAAACGTTCAGCCATATTGAAAGAGTCTTTCGTCCAGAGACGAGCTCATAAGTAAGTTTTGTGTGACAAAAAAAAAAAAAAAAAAGAAAAGAAATTTCATTTAAAAAAATCTGAATTAATCCAAGGCCATCTTAATTTGAAAAATATCTTAAAATTCACATCAAATTTGAATTTATTCGTGCAAATTTATATTTTTTCCGTAAATTAATTAGTTTTTCGTAAATTACCGGTAAAAATTTCACAAAACCGGCATTACCAAAGCGCGTATTGTTTGATATAGAGCCATTGTGAATTCATTTGTCGCGTTCATATTTTTTATACAATTTAAATCGAAATTTTCCAATTTATTAAAATTGAATTAGTGTTCATAGTTTTTGTGATATCGAATAAAAATTAATTAATTTGTTTTTTTTACACATTTTATTTTGAAATCAAAAAAAAAAAGGTGAAGAGAAATATAAGAAATCCCAAAACGTAAGACAAACATTAAAGATGGCCGACAATGATGATCTTTTGGATTATGAAGATGAAGAGCAAACCGAGCAAGTTGTTGCCGAAACAACAGAAGCTCCAAAAAAAGATGTGAAAGGTACATATGTATCAATTCACAGTTCGGGTTTTCGTGATTTTCTTCTAAAACCAGAAATTCTACGAGCCATCGCTGATTGCGGTTTTGAACATCCCTCAGAAGGTAAGTTGGCGTTCTTTTTTGCATTTTATGTGTGTGTGCGTGTATGTGTATGAAAGAGACAAAACATATCGTTATGTGAGTCACTCAATAGTGACATGAATGAATGAATAATAGAAAAAGAGATGGCGTATCATAGTTCGTCAACTAGTTAGCTTACGTGTGCGTATGTGTATGAAAGAGACCATAATCTATGTTTTTTCCTTCAAAGATAGTTAAAAAAAAAATGGAGATTACGCGCTATTGTGAAATTTCGAATGTTGAGCATTTTTTCTGAGAACTCAACTTTTTTTTTGTTTTTGTTTTTTTTTTGGCTATTTTTCAATTTCACATTTTAATTTTTATCTTTTTTTTCATTCTTTATCTCATTTTTTCATTCTTTAGTTCAACATGAATGCATTCCGCAAGCTGTTTTGGGAATGGACATTTTGTGCCAAGCCAAATCAGGTAAGCAATCGTTATGGCTACCATTCATTCGATTTTCAATTAAAATTGTTGGCTAAATGTGTTTTCATCGTTATTATTTGATTAGGTATGGGAAAAACAGCTGTATTTGTTTTGGCAACGCTACAACAATTGGAGCCAACGGAAAATCATACTTACGTATTGGTTATGTGCCATACACGTGAATTGGCATTCCAAATCAGTAAAGAGTACGAACGTTTCTCAAAATATATGCCTGCATTGAAAGTTGGCGTATTCTTCGGTGGATTACCAATTCAAAAAGATGAAGAGACGCTTAAAACAATGACGCCGCATATTGTTGTTGGAACACCTGGTCGTATTTTGGCACTTATTCGTAATAAAAAACTCAATTTCAAGCATTTAAAACATTTTATTTTGGATGAATGTGATAAAATGTTGGAACAATTGGGTAAGTTTGATGAAAAGACAATTTGTTTGCTTTTGTTTTTGAAAAATGATAAAAAAAAGATTTGTAAAAAAGAAATAACAATCAATCAAAATGATGATATTCCACAGATAGGGACATATGAATACTTTAATGATTCATTATCTTTAAATTTAGCTGATTTATATGATTTTCCATGATAAATTATCTTTATTAATTTCCCCACTCAATTAAATTAACACAAACCATTCTGTTTGCTTTTTTCTTTCATTAGATATGCGGCGCGATGTGCAAGAAATTTTCCGAAATACACCGCACGGCAAACAAGTTATGATGTTTTCGGCAACGCTAAGTAAAGATATACGCCCCGTCTGCAAGAAATTCATGCAAGATGTAATTGAAGTTCATTAAACCTAACCTAATTGTTAAAACAAATGAAAAAATCACGCGAACGGTTTATTGCGATGAAAAACGCGTCATCAAAACGCGCGCGATACAAAAAGAGATCTGCATAAGATACTGTGTGTGTGTATGTGTGATATGTAGCAGCTGTCTACTCACTCAGAGAACTCCGATTTGGTGTTTGTTTGTATGCCGATAAATTAAACAAAAAATTAAACAAAAAAAAAATAAAAATAAAATGGGGGTCGGTTGGAAATTCAGACGCGCGCAACTTACACAAAAATAACAAATACAAAACCAATTATCAAAATAGGCTTAATCGCAAATTTTCGTAAACAATTCTTTTATTCATCAAAACTAAACTAAACAAAACATAAAAAAATTCAACAATCGCATCAAAGCGTCTGAATACATACAAAGCCATCATATCTAAGCCATTAAAATCTCATCAAATCAAATCGCGAATTATCGAATTCGAAACAAATATTTTTAAACATAACATGGACGATCGTTTGCTCACTCATCAAGATGTGAAAACGAATGAACAACCCATGATCCCGGTGACTGTCAGAACACAACCATTCGTTTTTTGTTAACTTCTTCCGATTTGTGTGAGAGCCCCGAAGCTGAGACAATTCATCAACAAATTGACAGAGCATTTGCAAATTTTTGTTATGCCCCGTACACACGTATCCATCATTTTCGATTGCACAATTTGCGGTGTATCGTCAAATGGACCACACTTCCGAAAAAACCGAATTGCATATGGTATTTCAACTTTAACAAATCCAAATTGTTTGTTTATTTTTATTATATTCTTTTTTTTTCTCTCTCTCTCTTTATCTCAAAGAAGAAGAAGAAAAAAAAAAAATTAAGAACAATGAAAATAGATTGAAATGTTTTAATCGAAACAATAAAAGAAAAAACAAAACCATTAGAACGAAACATGAACATGGGATTACGAGTCAAAATCTGTCTCGAGCCTCATGTGTTCTAACCGGCCAACCAGTTGTTGTTATGGGTAAAATAGATAAAAAAAAAAAAAAAAACAAACGTAATTAGCGCATAAAACCAACGCACCGAACCAAACGGTTTTCTCATCACCGCAGATCAACAATGATTTCATGGATTTTTTCACACCGTCGCCATCCCATTCATCTTTTCATACACACATTTTGGGTTGAAAGTAATTTAGAAAAAATTTGACATATTTCCTTTTTTTTTTTTTTCTTTTCTCTTCCCCTTCTTTCTTTCTTTCGTTTGTTTGTTTGTGGTATTCCATTTTCATTCACGAATCGATATAGCCAATGGAGGTGTACGTTGATGACGAAACCAAATTAACATTGCACGGTTTGCAACAGCACTACGTGAAATTGAAGGAAAATGAAAAGAATAAAAAATTATTTGAATTGCTGGACGTATTAGAGTTCAATCAAGTTGTAATTTTTGTTAAATCAGTACAACGTTGCATGGCCTTGGCTCAATTATTGACAGAACAAAATTTCCCAGCAATTGGTATTCATCGTGGAATGGGACAAGAAGAAAGATTATCACGCTATCAACAGTTTAAAGATTTCCAAAAGGTAAATTTGTCTACACATTGAATTCATATAGTTAGTCATTGTACGTGTTTTGTTTTTTTTTTTTTTTTTTGTCTTGCTTGGCTTTTCCAAAAAGTCAGGATTGGATTGGCAAATTGCAACCAATGATGATAATCCATAGATAGGGACATATGAATGCTTTTATGATTCATTATCTTTAAATTTAGCTGATTTTTGTGATTTTTTGCGTTAAATTGTCTGAGTTAAATGATCTAAGCACTATTTCTAACGACAAACTTCTCTCTCTCTCTCTCTCTCTCTCTCTCTCTCTCTGCGTGTGTGTGTGTGTGCCTCTTTCAGCGTATCTTGGTCGCCACTAATTTGTTTGGTCGTGGTATGGATATTGAACGTGTGAATATCGTATTTAATTACGATATGCCAGAAGATTCTGACACATATTTGCATCGTGTCGCACGTGCTGGACGTTTTGGTACCAAAGGATTAGCAATCACATTTGTATCGGATGAGTAAGTATAAAAAAATATGAAAAAAATTGAATGATTGAACAAAATGCTAATTTCTTCTTTTTTTTTTATAATTTGAATAGGGGCGATGCCAAGATTCTTAACGAGGTTCAAGATCGTTTCGATGTCAACATTACCGAATTGCCCGATGAAATCGATCTCTCATCCTACAGTAAGTGTCGAACAAATAAAAAAAAAAACCTAATTTCCATTCTCTTTCGATTTAATACTAATCGTTTATTTTCCACTATTTTCAGTCGAAGGACGATAAAGCATAAACTGTATTGATTAGGAATAAGCAGAACGTTTAAGATGATCTATTTTAAGAGACACAACAAACAAATAAAAATACAACACAGAGAAAGTAGTTAATTCACACGAAGAAGAGAAATAATCCAATAATTAAGAACTTTTCATGCAGACAATTAATAAAACATAAAGTAGATGTTTTGAATAAATGAATGTCAGTAATTAAAATTGCAAATGTTTTCACTATATTTTTTTTTGTGTTTTTTTTTTTTTTTTTTGGTTTTTTCAAATAACTTCATTATATTAGCGCATAATAATTCAGATTGTCAGAAGATTTCAGTTAGTTTTATACCTGAAAAAAAAAGTTGAAATAAAGAATGCAATGGGCTTAATTTGCACATCAAATACGATAGTAAACATTTATTTTGTTATTTGAGAATTTATTTTTTTTTTTTGCTGTTTTTTTTTTTTTTTTCATTTTCAGTGAGAGTAATTGGCTTAATTTTGGATTTTGTGATGATATTCTATGATCAAAATCAACGGTTCCAATACATACATATATATATATATGTAGATTTATGTGAAAAACCGTTGTGTTTTGTCATTCACAGAAATTGGTATGCAATGATTATGTTTGCTAAACAGTTAAACATAAAACTTGGAATAGTATATTATGATTGATTTAATAGCGGTTCAAAACAATCCGATTATTGATTTTTATTATTTTCCACAAATAAGTAGCTGACATCCAAATACGTTTATATTTCAGTTTTTGATTGAAATGGTTTGCATCATCATATATTATCACCGGAAAAAAGAATTGTTCATTTGTCATTTTTGATAAAAAAAAATCCATTATTAACTAATTCGATAGAGAAAACAAATATGTTACTAATTTCAAATGAAAAATGAATGGAAACAATCATGAAATAATTATAAAAAGAAATTCAGCCAACTTCAAGCATGAACAACATTACGTTCAACTCGACCATAAACAATTCATTAAAATCAAGAGAATTTGCAAGAATTAATTTTAAAATCAAAAGAGTTTAAACATTTTACATTAATTTTTGACTTGAAATTTACGAATGAGATAGAGAATAAGTTAAATAGTTTTGGTGGTATTTGTAATTTTAGCACATTCATTTGCATGTTATAAAAATTGTGTACAAGAAAGATGTCTAGTTCAATATTTTTTTTTTTTTTTAAAAAGATTTTAGAAAAATCGTTTAAAATTGTAAAAATTCTTGTGCCGGAAAATATGTGATTTCATTGCATCGATAAAATTTGTTCAATAGAAATAGAAAGTTTTTTTTTTGGTAAATGTTGCAAAAATACTGGATTTTGAAAGGACATTTGTTATTTTCAAAGAAAAAAAGGAAAAAAAAAAAAACAGAATAAATTAAAGTCAAAGAAAAAATAATTCATGTTTTTTATTGTGAATGCAATATTGTTTCAAATTCATAAAAGATAAAAAGAAGAAAAAAAAAAAAAAGAAAGAAAAACTAAAGAACTGAGCTTTGAGTTCTTAAATTAATATGTTTTTAAAAGCCATGCTTTTTTTTGTGTGTGTTTGAAGAGAATAAATCAGCATATTTTCAGACTGTAAAGTAAATTATTTTCTATCTGAAAGTTACAAAGTCAATTCAATTCTATCAACTAAATTATTATGTGAGTTCGATAAGTCGAAGACTCAATAAGAAAAAAAAAAAAAAAAAAAGAAATAAAAAAATAAAAATATATTGAAGGACAAAAAAAAATATGCCTTAAATTAATTGTGAAGGAAGCAAATGATGTTGAATATTATATATCAGCGACATGTTACTTCTGGATTAAATTTGTAGCTCAGTCATCATCAACATCGTCATCAATCTCTTTGTGTCGTTTTCTATCTGTTCTCTTTTTTTTTGTTTATTCCTTCGTGAGATCTAAATTAAATACGAATGGCATTGCTATCATAACATTTTGTCACGAGTGTACGAATGAAACAAAAAATAAATGAATGTTTTCCGTAGATAAAAAAAAAAAATAAAACAAACAAATGAATGTAATATTCTTAGCATTTTTCATCAGTTCATTCTCAAAAAAAAAAAAAAAAAAAAAAAGAAAAAACATGAGTGTGAGCTTTAATTGTTTTTCCTCGTCTTTTTTAATTCACTTTGTAAATGGTGTGTACGGCATTCCTTTTTCTCTTTCTCTCTTTTTCTCTGTTTCTCAGTTTCTCGTTTTATTTGTTTATGTTTAGCTCTGTATTAATCTATTTTAATATAATCGTAAATTCATTCATATATTTTTTGTTTGTCTTTAAATATACAAAAGTTTCAAATATATCACAATCGAAGGGTAATAATTACAAGTTTTGTATTATTCATCGTTTAATACAAAATAAAAAAGAAAAAAAAAAAAAATTCCTAAAACAAATGAAATATTGAAGAGAAAAAAAATTCCCACTGTCGATTCAAATGTTTTTCAGTTTTCGTACGAAAATCGGGAGAGAAAATGAAAAGCATGAAAATCATAAATAAATTATCAATTGTTACAAAATGAATTAGATATTGAAAATCATAAATAAAATGATTCACGTGTCCACGTTTCACTTTTGTTTAAATCACACATTGTCGCTTCGTATACATTACACACATATTCCGTGCATATACTCCATGGGAGAGTGGCATGAGCGAAATGCAGTTAGATTGCACAAAACAAAATTTAAATTTCATCAAATTTTTGCTTGGCTTAGTGTTAGTGATTTTTTTTTTTTTTTTTTGTTTTTAAATATGTTTCAAATCGATTCATCATAGTTTATTTTGTACTAATTCGGTTTGTGCTTTAAAGCGACTCATATGAACCCAAACGATAACGTTTTTTCTTTAACGAAAAAGAAAAAAAAAAAAAAAAACCAAAAGGTTCGACCAAATATCGAAAGGAAATCATTTTAAAGTACAGCCCTAAGGAACCAAAAGTAGTGTGAGTTTGTGTTTGTGTTCTCATTTTTGGTATTTATAATATAATTCAGAAAAAACAAAAAAAAAAAAGTAATAAATAAACATTACCTAAAATCATAGTTGTGATTGAATTTTAAATTATCAAATTTTAAAAAAAATTTGATGAACAATTGTTTTCACCTGATTTTCATGATAAATATGACATGCATAAACGTTCTCATCCCTAATTGTTTATTCAATTGAGAATGATCTTTGATATATTTGCTACTACTGGTGGAATTCATTAAATTTATTGAATTATTTTTGATCGAATTTATGATTTGATTATTGTTTGATAGACACAAAAGAATAACGACAACAACTAGTGCATGATAGTAATTGTAGATTGATGCGATGCTTTGAATGCTGAGCTTACAAATTTCCAGTCACCATAAATTTTTGGGCAATGCATAACCGTCTTTATTCACATAAAAATGACGGCCACAATTGATAATCCAATCATTTTGCTTGACCACATCGTTCATAGTAATGTTGATGTCACCATTTGCATTTTTGTCATCATTAACATCAATGCCATTGATGAGAGTTTGAGTTTTTGTTTCACCATTAACTGTACGCTTGATAACAGTTTTTGTATTCCCTTGTGGATCAACCACAGTGCTGGTTGTATAGGTACCATCTGGTTTGCGAATCATTTGATACGAAAATGTTTGACGATGAGTTTTTGGACCGTCAACAATACCTTCAAATGCACCACCATAATGCGGTATACGAATATTTGGTGGATGTTGACCAAATGCATGCTTCTTAAATGGATGCAAATCAATATTTTTCTCTGCATCGTCAATGCAATGAATTTGATCCATGATTTTCTCTTCATCGGTCAATTTGCGCTTTGGCTCTGGTTGAGCTTTTGGTGCAATTTTAGTGCGCATTGTTTCCAATGGTGCAATACGTTGCAATAATGAGTGCAACTGATCAGCATAAATTTCACCATCCAAATCAATATCAATTGATGGTTTTATTTCCGTAAACTTTTCAATATTCTCAAATCCCGGCTTCATATATTCCTCACGGAAATTCTCATCGAATACATCTTTCGTATCTAATTGAATTGAAAAAGTAAAAAATACAAAGAATTTTGTGAAATTGTGTTACTGAAAATCGGATTACATCATTGCAAATAAATAAATTGAAATAACTTGAATAAGCACTATTTTTGAAATATCCGGTCATTTAAACGAGATGAATCTGAATAATTTTAAAAAATTTACCAGCAAATTGTGCGAATGCCTTCAACATTTGTTGCATTTGTTGTTCATGGTATTTTTGGATTTCCATTGGATTGGAGAATACTTGGAAACCAAATGCCTTATTATTATCGAAGAGCTCATCATCAGATTCTTCGTCATACCAAATTGGTTTCTTAAAATCATTTCCGAATGCGGGCACTTTGCTATTTAACGAGAAAAAAAAAAAAAAATACGAAAACGAAAATAAAATTAAAATTGAAATCAAACAATAGTAAACAAATCGATCGGCATTAGTGAGGGTATGTTGGTGGGTTATATAATGTGCTAAAAGCATCCATTTAAACTGTTACAAATATCATTTAACACAATGTCAAAATAAACAGATCAGATGATTGAGGAAAAAACCAAATCAATTGAAATTACGATTTTTTTTTCCCCACAAAACACTCGATTAAAAATCAGGAAAACTTTTTATCCTTTCTTTTGCATTAAGTGAAATGATTTTCTCGAATATAAAAGTTGAGAATATAGAAAAAAAAAAATGATTGATTCCTGAAATTTATCTCGATATAAATTCGCATTTTCACCGATTATCGATTTTTCACTAAACTCTTTCATCGAACATTGCATTTACGCAGTATCAACGGCGGTACATTAAAGGGGGGAAAAAAAATTGCAACTGCTTTATTGATTGACACATACAGATTGTATGATGATTTTTTCAATCGTGAAAATTTGTCATTAATTTATGTTACCTCCTGGCATTCTTATCATCAGCGGCAGCTTCCTTTTCAGCTGCACCATTTAATCCAAACATTTTCTTCAAAATATCCATTTTTCACGTCCGTTCACTCGGTTTTTATCTTTCTATCTCTTGATTAAAAATCTCTTGCACACATACACAGTGTCAATCTAATTGGATACCGTATTTATTTCCAGTGACAACGTACAAAATTTTGTGAAACAAACGAAACGGAAATAAAATAACTGGAAAATTAAAATGATAAATTCAAACGCAATAAAAATCACAAGTAACAATCCAATTGATTTTCTTATCAACAATTTTTTATGTTGCTCTTCTTCCTTTACGGTCGATTTTCGCTTTACTACTACACAGCGCGTTATAATTTTTTTTTTTTTTTTTTTCGCTTTTTCTTTGCAGAACAAGTATATGGATGCAGCCAATAATACACACTGAATTGACTCGTTTTTACTGTTGAAATGAAATCTCTAGAACAAAATTAAATGTCAAAATAATGGATTGTTGTGTAAATTTTCAGGCGCACACAATCGTACAGCGCACCAATATAATACATATTAAATTCATACACAAACCATACACATAGTCAGCAATCATGTGAAATTTGTATGAATGAGTACGTTCAATGGTATTCATATCAATCGATGTTTGTATAAAAACAAAATGACAATAAATTACGTAATAACAATTCTCTTATTTTTTTTTTTCCACATAAAATCAAATATTTTTTTTTTTTTTATACTTTATTTAACCCTTTTTCACACAGTCTAAATAACTAGTGATTGAATATGTAATTTCTAGTTAGACAAATCGATGGCATTTAAAATGTTTTCAAATGGTTTTTGTTTTCATTTAGTGGTGATCCGCTTTATGAATAAATCGCAATCCGCAATAACCACAGGCATGTGCTCCTGGTTTATCCTAAAATTTAATCAATATTTTATCAATATATCATTAAACAAAATTCATTTCATATGCATTCCATTGGATTTTCTGGAATATTTGCATTACCAAATTGATATAAACTTTTGGATGACCCAAATGTGGATCACCACCATCACAGCAAACAACACGTTCAGTACATTCTTTTGGTGGAATTTCAGCAATTAAATTGATACCTATCGTGATTGAAATTTAATATAAAACATTTTACACATTATAACAATATGAATTGACAGAAATTCTGAATAAATTTATATGCAAGTGCAACGAACCCCAATTCTTGTTGACGTAACGTGTTGAGTTTGTGAAACGAACATTTCTATAATCATCTAACTCGAATGCCTATGAATTAAACAAATAAATTATTATTTTTTTTTTTTTTCAACTTGAATTGCGAGCTCAATTCACAAAAAATTTCGTCAAAATTCTTTTATCATTCAGTTCATGACAGATTAAAAATCAAATAATAATCAATTTGATTCAATCGATGATAATACCTGGCCAGTATGGGTTTTTTTTGAAATTTCACTCGGATCAGTTGAATAGAGTCTTGTGTGCAATGCTGGTAATGATCGCACAGTTTTTATGTTGTTTGACACAACACAATTTGAAATAATTCGTCGGCAAGCCATTTTAACCAAATGATTTTTACACAAATTCAACGCAATTCCTTTGGTAGATTTTCTTCGATGACAACCAAATCTATGAGAATAAAAACTATGAATTTTTTTTTTTTTGACATTTCAAGTGACATTTGGAATAAATATTGGAATACGGAAGACAACAATTCAACGTAGTAGATTCAAGAGGTTCCAACTGTGATAACGGTTTGGTAACGCAGAGGGAAATTTAAAGAGTTTTTACTGAACATTCAGAAAGTTTTTTTTAAATGTTTTGTTTTTTCTTCATTTTGTTGACATTTGAAGCATATTTGGCTTTTATTTCATTCACTTCAGTTCTAAATCTATACTTTGATATGATTTGATTCCCATATCCAATAGTTTTTTTTTTATCTATTTTTTTATCTATTTTTCAACAATTTCACAATTGTTCAAATTCAACATATTTGATATTTTAAAAGATTTGCAATTTTTAACAATTTTATTTAGTTGTATTTTTCTTTTGTCGAATAAATCAATTTTTTTTTATTAAATATTACCGAATAAACTCTTTCAATGGCATCAATTTAACTTTTGTCAAAGAATTTCTGACGTTCATTGGAATCTCTATCAATATTTTTCCCGAAAAATAATGATATTTAATTGCAAAATGAAAAGAATAGGTCATAAACCGATTAGAATTTCTTGAATTCATTGAATTGTTTGATTTGTGGCAAATGATGAAAGCAAAATTCATATATAAATATAGACATTAATTCAATATAGTCAAGTGAACACACTTGTTCCACGATGCACATAATGAAAATTAAGCTCATTTTATCTGTTCATATCACAGCAAAACAGAAACGGCGTTGAATGTTTTCTTTTTTTTTTTTTATTTCATCTTTTATATTGTGTGATTTCGTAACTCTTTTGTTCAACAAATGGCAAGAAGATTGCAAGTGATGCTGTGTCTACCATATCTAAAATGCATTCTATCAGTACTAAAACATTTGTATCGAAATTCTGTTTGCCACCAGTTTTGATATTCTCTTCAATTGCGCATTGTTTGTGACACCCTTTCATTTATTTTCACTGTACATTTCGGTTGGGTTAAATAGTGAGAGAAAGCAGTGGAGAGAAATAGAAAGATTAAGAATTAAATAACAGAAAGGCAACAGAGGGGGAGAGAGAGAGAAAAAAGGAAGAGCGAGAGGTAAAGGGAAAGAGAGAGGGAAGAGAGGGGGAGAGAGAAAGGGAAGAGAAAGGGAGAGAGAGAGGGGGGTAGAGAGAGAAGAGAGAGAGGGGGGGAGAAGAGAGAGAGGGAGGGAGAAAGCGGAACAAAAGTAAAGAGAAAACAAGTTGAATGAGATGTGCAAACACACACAGATTTGTCTGAATTCGTGCCCGATTTTAATGTGAATTTATTTACGCTAACTTTAAAGTTTCTAATTCCTGATTTAATAATTTTTTTTTTTTTTTTTCATTTATTTTGCATTGTAATTGTCAATGCATGAGATATGAAAGCTAAATGTGTCCCAGTGTCGAGAAATATTCATTGTATCATTGCACACAGAATGCCGTAATTAAATGCGAGGAATTATAAATACTTACAAAGTTTGGATAGCATTTGTTAAAATGTATGAATGGTTGTCTCATGCAGCCAAACTTGTGCATATTTCTTAAAAATTCACTAACAACATGCACATTATCATCATCATCATCATCATACTCATCACTATGAACTGGTTAACATATGTCTGACGAATAATGGATTCGATTCAACTAAATCGTTTGCTAAATGCATTTTATGCAAATGTATGAGCAATAGAGATAATAAATTTCCATTTAAAGGCACATATTTCGTAATTAAATTATATTGTTCAAAATGTTCAGCTTCCGCATCATACTATTCTAAAGGTAATTTTTAATGTATGCAAATGATTTCATGTTTTTCCAACTAATATCTCTAAACATTCACAAATTATTGTTAATAATTACTATATGAAATGCCAAAACATGAATAAAACTGAACATTCTTCATTCTTCAATTTGATGTGTAAGAAGATAAATATATCAATCGAATTGATACATTTCTTACTTTATTGAATAATGACAGTCCAATGTCAAAATAATATTACAAAATTGCATTCAATATTCAATGAGAATTGTATTCTACTTTTCGTTAATAGACAATTTCGCCCCAGTTTATTTTTTAATCATAGCATGCCTTTTTCTTCAAATCAATATCACAGCTACGAAAATGTTAAATCTCCTTAAATCCCCGGTATTAACATGATGAATCCAACAAACGATAGTCAAAAAAAAAAAAAAAAAAAGTTTAAAAAATATACACAATTTAATGTGTCGTATGGATAAACATTTATTTTGTTTAAACGAAATATATATATCTATATTCCAGAAGTCAAAAACAGTCACCGCATATATGAGAGCGAACAAAGCATCAGCAGACACATTGAATGTCATTCACTTCTTAGAGATGCTTATCTGTGAGATCAAGTTGTTTCAATGTTCAAATTGGAGATGACAAAATGTAGGCCATTGTTTTGTCAACTCGAGTGCTCTTATTGTTCGCTTGAATTATACAACAACCGAAATACCGATTATTTTTTTTCTTTCTTTTTTTTTTCAATGTATAAATTGCTGTCTGATTGAATGCATGTCTATAATCATGGTTTGTAACGTGCAATTGAAGAATAGTTTTAAAAATGTTAAAACTCATGAGATAACCGAAATCACTTTTATATTTCATTCGTTTGTGTGTATGTGGTTTTTCTCACTCGACATGATGGCAGGTGACAAATGACATTGAAGTGAATTGCGGCGCAATTAAAAGTATACATTTTCATTTGTTGTTTACAATTTTAAACGTATGTTTGTGTCTTTGTTTTTATTGAACTCCCCAAATTGATGTAGAAAAAACATAGTTTATGACTCATTCATGTGTAAATATTTTTTTTTTTTTTTTTTTTAAGTTTATCTGTTTTGAATTTCACAAGCAGATTAAATAGACAGTGTATTTTTTGGATTTACAATTTTCGGATTTATAATGAATTTAGGTCAACAATTTGAATGATACCAAAATTGTGTTGTGCAATGTATATGTTTGTAACCAAAATCCATACTGTTGAGTGTTGTTTACTTTCAAAAGGGTTGATAAACAGGAAGTAATAAAGTGCAGACGGAACCAAGCACATCGAAATCGTTTTGTGGGAAATACATTGATAGTAATATGCTATCGCTATAAAATATCCATCTGAATGAGAAAATTTCAAATGCGACAAAGAATTAGAAAAAAAAAAAAGAAAAAAAAAAAAAAACAGACAAGCAAAAGGCGAAAAAAAAGAGACAAAAGCAAATATTTACGTTTTCTCATTCGTTTAGCCTACTATTGACAAATATTTACCTTGAAAGTGTGCATTGTTTGTTGTTTCTCATTTGGCACATTTTCATTCTGTATACTAAGCCATAAGCAAAGATAAATATAATTGGAAGGGTCATTTGGAAATTGGCATTGCGACTTATTTCGGTTGGATAAGCTTATGATTCCTGCACACAAACAATAACATACAATTCGACATTCGTGTCGACATGATTCGACCGCATTTGTTGCACAACACATATACCAATCGTTTGTTCGTTTGGCCACTGCATGAAAACCTCATTTCAACTTTTACTAAAATCTCTTATTCCATTCCACCATTTATATTTATTTAGTTATGATTAGAGAATTGTATTCGATGTAGAATCACCATTGCGTACCTCCTTTCACCTTTACCTTATGAGCTTAACGCCCATGTTTTCTTTTATGTCAATTTTCTCAATTTTCTCTCTTTCTCTCTCTCTCTCTCTCTCTCTCGCTCTCTCTCTCTCTCTCTCGCTCGCTCGCTCTCTCTCTCGCTCTCTCTCTCGCTCACTCTCTCTTTCTCTATCTCTCTCGCTCGCTCTTTCTCTCTCTCTCTTTCTCTCTCTCTCTTTCTCTCTCTCTCTTTCTCTCTCTCTCTCTCTCTCTCTCTCTTTCTCTCTCTCTCTCTCTCTCTCTCTCTTTCTCTCTCTCTCTCTCTCTCGCTTGCTCTCTCTCTTTCTCTCTCTCTCTCTCGCTTGCTCTCACTCTTTCTCTCTATCCAGCCGTTTTTTTTTTTTATTTTTTCATTCATTTAACTGTGTTATTTTGTTTAGTGTACATAGAAAAACAAGAAATCTGGATAAACACCATTCGCAAATCTATATTCGCGTTGAACGACCTAAACCGGCCGATATGAAACGAAAACATTGTGCAACGACTTGCTTACTCAAACGCTTGCTCGCTCGTATCGTAATATTTCTATGAAGCAACGTTGCACAGCATTTACGCTGATTTTTTTCTTATTCTTCTTAAGGTTGTATTGCCATTTTGCACGGTTCGTAACATTAACGACCAATTTCTGTCTAGAACAGAGGAAAATGGAAAAGCTTCTGGATTTTAAACTACAAGTTTTATGGAATTGTAGCCTGATTTCTGTTAAATACAACCGAATCTGTATTTCATTTCAGTTTTTTTCCCTTCATGTTTGTTTGAATTTTTTGTTTACTTGTTAATACTTTGCCGAAGAAAGATTTTATGGTGGAACAACTAAAAGAAAATTCTTGAAATAAATTCAATCTTTCTTGTGAAATTTTTCCGCTACCGACGTCAGTTTTTTAACGAATTATAACAATAGAGAAAACTTAAAATTTTTTTTACAAAATAAAACCTTTTCAAAATTCGAACGAGATTTTAAAGCCGTTTCATTTCAATGATGATCTGACCATGATGTATTTCAGTAAACAATTGTATTGCATTGAATCAATTAACTGTGTAGATTTAAAAATCATCAGTTTACTGAAATTTATAGAAAATCTAGATATGTATGTGTTAGTTGACGCATTTTCAGTAGTAAAATCATAATTCCTAATTGATATTAATTAAGCAATAATTAGTTAGACTTGAAGTGTCTATCCCCTTGTAGAACACAGTTGTTCTAAACTGCAACTAATCTAATTATTTTTGAAATCAAATTACCGACGAAAATGATTTTATCAACCATGAAGCGTTCTGTTATCGAGTCGCTGTATGTATAAAAATAAGTGAAATATTATGAACAGATCAGTTTCTTTTATTGGGTTTCCTCTTTCGGCAACAGTAAAAACTAAGCTTAAAATTTTCAGATGGAAATTGATAAAAAAGGCAGTTTTATTTCGATAATTTTCGTAGTGATTTCCATCATTTTACAAATCAAGTCATCGTACGCTGTTTGTTGTTACAAAGCAGGCAACGTGAAATATTTTTATGTAGAAAATGTAAAAACAATTACTTCTTCAACTGATCTTTGTATGGATGGAAGTAGACTTGGTTTTTATTGTGGAATTGAATACTGCAATATATTTGGATGCAACTGTGATGGAGGCTGCAAAAATAATACGAAAGGCACATTTGCTGAAGCATTAAGATTGTTTGCACTGAGGGAACACGTTACAATTCTGTAATTTCTAGGAATGCAAAAATTGCATGCTTGAGGAAGAACATACTAAAGAAATCTTTTGGAATTTTTTTTTTCTGTTTTTTTTCTTTCAATTTTCAAATATTAGAAATAAAAAAAATCTCACATTTGAACTTTATTTTCATCATTTAAGAAAATTTCGAGATTTGGAATAGCTGTTTATGGTCGATTTTATTCGTTCCATCGAATTACTTTAATTTTGATCATAGCAGGAAAGAAGAAATTTGTATAAACATTCGCAAATGTATATTGCTCGTTGAACGAGATAAGCTGGCCGATATGAAATGAAAACATTGTGCAACAACTTGTTCACTTGCTTGCATACTCGCTTGTATCGTTCTATTCCAAGTAAGCAAGCTTTGCACATAATTAACTGATGAAAATGTGCAAGCTTAAAACCAAGAAGTTAAACTACCAGTTTTAATTGCAACCTAATTTCTGTAGAAAACAACCAAATTTGTGTTTCATTTCAGTTTTTTTCCGTCGTGTTTGACGTTTTGTTTTGATTTCTTGGTAATACTCTGTTGCAGTATGATTTCATGGTGAACAATTAAAGAAAAATTAAAAACCAACATTTTGTTTACAAAACTAAAAATTTTATTCATCTTTAGTTAAACTTTCTAGATTTTTAAATCGAATATTTAACCCATTACATTTCTGGATGCACCTGGATGTGGTTCAGTAATCAGTTGCATATTTTTGTATATAATTAACTGCATTTTTGAGTGCAAGTTAACCAAATTGAGCGAAGGTGTGTGTGAAAAAAAAAAAAACAAAAAACGTTTATTCCAATCAATTACCATTTCAATGGCGTGCAATCGCCAATAAATTTAAATATTTTCCGAAACCATAATTTGATTATTGAGTTCGAATGAATTTTAAATATCCGTAATTTATACTCACTTCATTGTGATCGATTTTAATTCAAACCAAAGTCAAATTAAATCAGAAACCATCCGTTGTTGCTGGCTGATTCACTATAGTGTATGCGTTGTTTTTTTTTTTCATTTGTTGTTGATGTTCGCGAATGTATGTGCTCGGAACGGAGGAAAATCGCGCATGCATTTCATATCATAGCAATATCTCAATGTCTGGTTCAAACAATGATTTTAATAAGTGCATAATTTATATCACGAAAACGAGACAGCAATTGAGTTGTGAACAATGAACAAATTAAACCGGCATCGTGCCACATCTCTTGTGTGTACTTTATTTCTTTTCCAATCTCATTACATCTCTCTCCCTTTTCCGTCCTCTTTCTCCCTCTCTCTCTCCCTCTCTCTCTCTTTCTCTCTCTTTCGCCCTCTTTTGTCCTCTTTCTCCCTCTCTCTCTCTCTTTCTCGCACTTCCTCCGTCTCTCTCACTCTTTCCCTCTCCCTCTCCCTCCCCCTCTCTTTTTCGTGCCCATCGCCCGCAATTTCCATTGTGACATGTTCATTTTGTTAATTTTTCCGCAATGTAATAATTAATATCCAAAATGCCTCTTGCTTTATTTTCAATTTTCATCTCTTTTTTTTATCGTCTACCACCGCTCATTTCTGACCACCGCTTGATTTAATACATGATCATTGCTCGGTTTGCAAATTGCACGAATTGGCAAAAACAGAAAAAAAAAAAATGCATGAAATATTTCAAAATTCATATTGTAATTTTCATTTGCCACTTAATTTTCCCACACTGTTCGAAATTCCAATTTTTTAAAATTATATTTCAAGTGGGATTTTTTCCTATATAGATACACGTTTAAATTCGGACACAATTCAAATTGAGAATATTTCATAAATTTTCGAACTACCCCTTGCATGAGCACCAAATGTGAACCAGCAAATGGTACACAGTTATCACTAAAATGTCATCGTCATCGACCTATATAAATGTTTTAATTTAATGGTCACTTTGAACAACAGTTGAACTCGTTGCAAAACAACAACAAAATATGTTTGCGAATGTTTAATTACAAATTGATAAGTTCGAATGATATTACACGTTTATGCACACACACACATTTCGATGGATATTTTTTTTCCAATGTCGCTTAATGTACAAGTGATATATCGTTTGTTACCGAAATGAGGGACATTGTTGTTATTGCCATTTGTTTCATTGAACAAAAAAAAAAACCTATGATTTTTATTGTTCGAATAAAAAAGTTATTTTTATTCATTTGAAAATATTTTGAATTTAATTTTTCAAAAACACATTCAAATTAACTTAATTTTTTTGTTTTAATGCCTTGTCATTTTTATTTCAAGTTAAAAATTTTAAACAAGATATACACTTTTGAACTGAATTGGCATTAGAGAAATGTTCAAAATTTAATAACCAAATGGAAGTAAAAATGTGAAAAAAAAATTTGATTTCAATCACAATGCGAAACATTGTCGAGTATAATTTATTGCATTTTCTTGGGAAAAAAAAAATGTTCAACAAAAAGCTCAAGTGCAGGATAAATGGGCATCAAATGAACACCATCGAATGAAGGGAAAATGAGATGTCTCAGAAGAATTCACAGAAAAAAGAGAAAATCTTTTCGATAAAAAAAAAAAAATGAAAGAAAATGAAAAGAAGAAATACTAAAGAAGTCGAAAAGCCTTTTGCAAATACCCACTTTACTTTGAAGCTTATTCAAATAGAGTACATTTGTTTAGCGATTGCTCGTGATGGATTTATATCGTATGTATGTCGAATGTTTGCTCAGTGGGTGAACATATACCGCGTACCAAGAAACAGACAATAATTTTTTTCTTTTTTTTTTCTTTCTTTTTCTGCCATCTTTCTTCTTTGGGTGTTGTTGTCTCTCTATGTATGTGCCAATTCCCGCGCGTAATAGAATGCAGCTCAATATAAAAGAGAGACAGATAATGGGTTTTCATTCGTATTCCATATCTCTGTTTATTTCTTGAAAATCAGAACGATTGATTCCCTGTGAAAAGTTTGTTTCATTGAATTTGATTTGAATGAATCGAAATGCCTATAACATTATGACGGTTTACGCTTCAGTGATGTAAATGTGTGAGCATAAGAGCTTCAGCAGAGTATATGTGCGCAAATTTTTTGCCAAACGACATTGATGTGGTATGAGGAAACAACAGAAGAATGAGCTAAAGCATGCAACAAATACTGCCATTGGTAAATAACAATGACTTGTGCATTGTGTGTCGGTGTTTGCTTTCCATCCTTTTCATTTTATTCATTCATTCATTTTTTTTTTTCTTTTTTACTTGCACGCACTCTCAAGCTGCCACACTCTCTCTCACTCTCGCTCTCTCACTCTCGCTCTCTCACTCTCGCTCTCTCTCTCTCTTTCTCTCTTTCTCTCTCTCTCTTTCTTACTTTCTCTCGCTCGATTCAATCGTTTGGTATTATTTAAATTTAACTTTTTCTCGCTTCCAAATCAAACATCATTATTTTTCACATGGATTATTCGTTTTTCTACATTTCCATTCAAATCCATGCAATAAAAATGCTTATTTGTAAATTGTCGTTAGACATTTTCGGTTCAAGATCGGAGTGGAAAATTCATCGATTCAGAAAACTGATGATTTTCAAAGCATCAGTCAAAAGCTAAAATGCTGCCATACACTTACACACGCAATCCAGTTCAATCTTTCATAATGCCGATCAATCCTTTGCAAAATGCGTTTCCTCTCAAATATCGACAAAAAAACCGCATGAACGATTCATTGCAAATCTCTTGTGCGCATTTTTTTTTTTTATGCAAAATGAAAAATTTAATTACATTAATCTTGTTTAAATATGAACAAATATTACTTTCAATCTTATTCATTGAATTTTGTTTGTTTTTTTTTTGTTAAGGTTCATCGTTGCTATAAATTTTTAATTCATTTATTAGGGCATTCCATACATAACCGCAAAGTCAGTGAAACATAAACCATTACTCATATGCGTTGCTAAATTATCACTTGGTACGGCCTCGTCACATCCTGGGCACCATGTCATTATACCTGTAAACTCCCAACGGTCTGCCAAACTCCACAATCTGGAAGGATTACTGTGAAAATCAAAATGTCATTTAAATATCTCAAAATTACTTTGAATAAAAAAAAAAAAAAAAAACAGAAAAACACTTTGATTACCTCAGTAAAAACATCGCTTGTCCGTTGTCATCACGAAATATTTCCTCAATTTCACCTGTTTGCCAATAGCGATCAAAAAACATAATCTTTCTACCTAAAATGGGTTAAAATAATAACTTAATTCAATGCTTTGTATGGTCAAATATGTCGCTAACCCATAACATAATTTGAAATATCGGGCAACATTCTAAATATATCTTTTAACAAAATTAAATCTGATTGACTCATCTTTATTCTATTGCGTTTCTATTTGATTAAATTTTTTTTTTTTTTTTTTGTTAATTTTGTCTCTTAACTTTTGAAATTACCACAAATTTAATCAAAAACACTTTAATTTGATTCAGAGTTCAAAATCTTTTTACATTTGGATTTCTGAATGCACAAATATTTACTGATTTTTTTTCGATGACAATTGACAACTGAAATTTCAATGGTATCTTAATTTTTTTTTTTTTTTTTGGTTTCTGCAATGATATATGGCCTAGTATATGGCAAAACTATATAGAATTATAAAAAAAAAATCATCAAATAATTCGATGAGTCTTGGACTAGATAATAGTTTCACGAAGATATTGCAAAATGCAGGCTGCAATATTTTTCTAATTTCATGTTTTGGCTGTGGAAATAATTGAAATTTAGTTCAATTCAATAAAATTAGATTTTGTTTTTTATAGATTTCATCTGGATATTTTTTTCATTCTAGAGAAGACATAATTTTATGATCACCCGGCATATGTCTTAGTTTTTACGCATTTCAAAGTCAGCAAATGATTAATGTCATCAACGATGACTCATCATATTCAAAGAAAGATTTTTTTTTTTTTTTTTTTTAAATCACAATCTTAGTGCACAATCGTATTTAAATTAGTATAAAAAATCAAATGTATATGATTTAAATATTATAGTTTTTGTTTCATTTTTATGTATAATTCTTGAAAATTCTATTGTAAAAATTCAAGATACCATTGGAATTTTAATTTGTCCAATGAAATATATTTAAATACTTGAAAATTCGTAGAATTTATGTCAGTGATAAAATTGAATTCGAAATTGTTGTTAATTATTTTGTAAATTTTATTACTGTTCATAAGATTCAGTGTAAATAAAAATGAATTTCAATGATGTACAGAGTTATTTGAATATTCTACGAAATGCCCATCGCTTCATAGGTGTGAGCAAATAAATTAACATAGCGAAGTTGTAGAATGAATAAAAAATATTATTAGTTTCGGTTTGTATATTTCATGGTTTTTTTTTTTCTTTCGTTTGATCTAAGGTCGACAAGTTCTGGTTCATTATAATGATTGGACGTTGGCTCGCATTAATCATATTACCGATGATGGACGATTTGAAATAATGTTACCGTAATGAATAAAATCCTTATTTTATAGAATTCCTTTTAATCAGATCATAATAATTGTATAAATATTCAAACTTTTTTTTTCAAATAATTTTAGCAATGGACAATTTCTGGTACTCGATGCAGTAGATATTTATTTGGAATATTATACTTGTCGTATTTGTGGAGACATTATGCCTTATGATTTGGCTATTCAACATGCAAGACAAAATAGTGGACATCATTTAGAACGGATTGCAGATAAAACGTATTATCTGTTTGCTGGCATAGCATGCCTTTGGATACATTAGTCAATCATACATTTGGACACAGAATATGGAAAAACCCTGATGAAATTCGAGATGTGATTAATGTTAGCCCACTTGATGCAGATTAATCGACATTTGCAGTTAAAAAAAAAACTTATTTATCAATAAAAACATTTAAAGATTATTTGAAAAATAATATCTTTATTTGAATTCGGATATTCGTGAAATTCACGAAAAATTTAACCTAATTGACAAAGTACAATTCAAAATATCATGGAGAACAGTAGTTCGAGATGTCCAAGCGACGCTCTATACCATTTACTTTGCAAATGACAAAATTTTTCAAATACATTAAGTTATCAATTTCTGCCTATCGATGACTATGACCCGCCATGTTATATATCAAATAAAAGGTCTTCGCGAACCTAGCCAAAATCACTATATAAACAACCATTGTGTAAGCTCCTTTTCAAAATTTGGTCTTCACCAAAACAAAAAGTGAAAAAAAAAACATTGACATCATATAGCTGATATATTATTTATACGTAGATGAAACAGACTTAGGAGATAATAATCTATTTTCGTCATTCTTCAATGTTAACGTTACAAATTCATGTTGAGTTGGATTTTACGTGCAAATGTTGTAAATCGATATGAAAACAAAACGTACAAATTGATAAAAAATTGCACATTATTTTTCACATAAGTAACCCCCAAATTCATGCGAAATGATCTCATCCTTTTATTGTCTTTTAGATTTCATAACAGCTGAGGGTACAGTTTTCAAGTTTTTTTCTTCTCAAATGGCAATTAAAAAAAAAAAAAAATTGTAATGAAAACTTTCAGTAATTTTTCTTTGAATCATAAACATGCATAATTATATTATATTTATATCATGATTCCCACTTAAATGTATACTTGGATGTATACTTGGCTTTTGTATCATTTTGTACATAAAATTGTTTGTAATTCTAATTGTAAAAAATTCAAGCAACCATTGAAATGTTAATTTTTATATGAAAAAAAAAAGTATAAATGCGCAAAATTCTCCAGAAATAATTTAGTAATAAAGTTAATTTCAAAATTATTGTAAATATTTCGTGTGAATCAGTGCCAGATAAAAAATGGAACATATACAATTTCAAGAACTTGATGAATATGCCGGTGAATTGGCAGACCAATACAAAGGTTTGTTTAGACATTATTAGATAATAACTATTGCCGGATTGTACATTTGATGTTTTTCATTTGATTTTATCTAAGGTTGTGAGGTTTTAGTGAAATGTTTTCCCTCCGACGGGCGTCTCGGTCAGCTTGTAGGAATGCACGAAAATGGACAAATTGGAATAAAATTGCGGTAATGAATTAATTTCATTATCTTTTTTAAGTCAAAATATATCATTATGAACATGTTAATTTTTCCTTTTTTATATATTTAGGGGTGACTATTATACATCATATTATGATGTAACAAATGTTTACGGAGAAATTTTTGAATGCGAATGTGGAGAAAAAATGACATTTGATGTTGCTGTTAAACATTTAAAAAATCATGATAGATACAATTATGAATCAATTGAATATTTTGAACATCTTATAAGTAGATCAATTCACGGTGAAATGTATGAGTGCACATTATGTTTCACAAAAATGCCATTACAAACTTTTATAAATCACACATACTGTCACAAAATATGGAAACATTTTTATGAATTTTATGAAATTCTTCATGATTATAGCCGCCGCCGTCATTAACTTATTTATCAATAAAAAATTTTTAAATTTTTTTTTTTAAATTATCCTGAGGCAGATACATCACATTGAAATATTCTTTTAACAAACATAATTTATAACACGAAAATTATAGATTAAAATCAAATTTTGTGAAATAAAAGAAAATTATATCATTTGGAAACTATTATACATAATAATAGCATTTTTCGTTTAAAAGTAAAAATCTTATTAATAAGACCTTTCACTTGAATCATTGACTAAGTTAAAACCAAACGGAAAGAGAAATATTAGTTATTTCAAATGAACACTTATTGTTGTGTTACATTTTGTATGCGAATCAATTATAATAACTGACTGTTATGTTCATAAAATGAACTGGCGAAAAACACTAAGAATTACATCACACAAATCGCAATCAATGGAATACCATTTTGATTTATGGTATTTGAATTGATGGCGTTAATGAGTTTATTTATACAAAGACTTGAATATATGAATTCCATTTGATCATCATTAATGATTCAAGAATTCTTCACATGAAGAACTCTTCATTCAAGAATTCTTTATGTTCACATTATGATTATCATTGTTGGAAATCTCTGGCCATGTGTCAAAATATTTTGAAATTTTTTCAAGTTAATTTTAAGTCCTGAATTTATGGTTTTGCTTTTATTATTTTGAAATCGAAATAGAAAAATTCAATTTTCAAACTATTCAAAATCTCGTTAAACAGTACCCAAATTGATATGCTTAAACTTTAATAATAATTGAAAATGCTTCTCATCTTTTGCTTGGTAATATTCATATAAAGTATAAGGTACCACCAATAGTGTATTCTCGTGTTATTATAAACTTAAGCATAGTTTTGAAAAAAATCGCTTGACTTTTGCACGTTTAGAGTTTGCTTCATAAAATGCCTGAAAAAATGAATGAAATAAAAAAAAAAACAACAACAACTGAAGAGTGAATAATAATACGTATTTGGCTTACCTTTGGATTCTCAATGAATTCATGTTGTGTTGGAACTTTAGTGCAAATATCGTGTAAACCTTCGAATCCATGGGAAATTATTCCAATTAATTTTTTCTCATCTTTTAAATAAACTGGGCCTGAGTTGTCATTAATTATAAAAAAAAAAAGAGGATGTTTACATACAAATTATATAATTTTCAAAACATTTTTTATCAAAACTTACCACCTGAGTCACCAGAATTGCAACAATTCATACCATTACGTGGCGCAATACAAAATGATGTTTTTCTATCCAAATTTAATACATGCATTGACCTTGTCGAACAGATATTTATACAATTGTCAAAATCTGAAATTTCCGATTCAATATATCGTAGTTCGCTTCGTTCATAAGTCATATTAATTCCATCACATTTTGTATATCCCAAAACGATAACTTTGGTTCCAATCTTAAAAACATCCTCATTTTCCTTTGCCATTTCAATTTTACCCACTTTATCGCTGAAAATGATTTGTTGTGGAAGTTCAATTACAGCTAAATCATTGTAAAGTATATGTTTATAAAACTGGGGATGTTTGATAATTTGCTGTCGTGTTATATTCATTACATAAAATGGTTTAATTATATTTAAAGAACCAAAATTCAATGCAATCATATTAAATGCTTTATCAATACAATGTGCCGCAGTCAATACTTTTGTTTCTGATACAATGACCGCTCCACATGCTTGCAATGAATTCGGATATTTACTTGTGGGGATAATAAATCGTAAAGCAGCCATACTTTTGTAATCTTCAATACGTTCAACGAATTTACCAAATCTAATTCCCATCACTTGAATTCCAACTGTTTATAAAAAAAAAAAAAAATATTATGACACAGTTTTCTTCAATTGTAATCGTAATGACTCATTTTGTTGTTCAATAAACACACCTTTTCCATTGTTGTTTCGCTAAAAACAGATGTAATGGAAAAATTTGAAAAAAAAAACATAGACCAAAAATGTTATCGGTTTCATCTTTGAAGACACTGGAATTTATTGAGATTTACTTACAACATATTCAGTTAGGAAAAGAAGCGCTAATAATCCACAGAGAAAATTCATTATTTTCAATTTATTTTGAAAAATGTAATTCAAAATATAAATTCGAAAAAAACAAAAAACTTCAATTGATACGGCTTATAACAATAAACAGAATTGACAATGAAGAGAATTGATGAACAAATGTCAATATTGTTAGACTTAAAACTGTTTTATGTCTGTCTTAAATATGATATGTGAATGATACTCGATCTTACACTACGATACAAAAATATCGAAATTATTATTATTATAAAATACATTCTTTTATATCAAAAAATTCACTTTATTAATGAAAGAGACATTTATGATGAAGGAAAATTTGGATAAAATTATGGATTTCAAACAAATTCTTATAAAAGTCGCAATTTAGTTTAGCCAACTGTTTGTAGAATAAATGCTTTGTTTTGAAAAATAAACTCAGACAGAAGAAATTTTAAATTTAAATGATCTGTAAATTAGACTATTTTTACTTATTATCATTGCGATGCACATGTGCAGCTAATAAATGAAATATTATTTCTTTCACCCCAAAAGGGTTCAAAGTAAAATAAACAAAATTCAATGTCAATTGTTCTAAGAAACATCTACTATAATTATAACAATTAGTCTTGTATAATAATTTTTGTGATAATTTCTTTCCACACTGAGGAAAGAAAAGAGAAAAAAATCTAATATTCGTTGATATCAGAGTTGGCAACTCCGAACTTGTCTGTGTTCGGAGAAAACAATTTTTTTTTTTTCGAATTTTGAGCTGAAAATTGTCCAATACTGGACCAAAAAAAAAATTCAGTTCGGACAAGGTGTCGATTAGCAACGTAGCGTTCATAGGTGCACTGATTGCTGAGCACCCCTTGGAAAAAGTCGCGATTTGCGGATTTTTTACAAAGATCAAAATGTTGGACAGTTTGTTCTATACATCGCTTTGATATGGCAATTGATTACAATTGGTGGTTGCTAATGGAAGAAACTTTCCAAAACTCACACTCATCAATCCGATCACGTACAAGGTGGCATTGAAAAATAAAAAAAAAAATGGTTAAAAACACAAACTTTTCTATATTGCGATTTATGTGTATGAACAATTGGGACGATTTAAACATGACTTCAAATCGTGACATATTACTCAATTGTATTGAGTCAATACAATTAAAATTTTAGTGGATCATTCAGACATGACAACACGATATAGTTCTTTAAACAATTTATTTCATATTTGCTTTGTTCAGATGACAATTTGTCAAACACTAGTCGATATTTTATATTTCAAGACAATAAAATTAGTTTTTACTGAAAATACAACGCTCTGTGAATGGTATTTGCCATTTTAAACCGGCAAATTTATTTATTTCTTACATTTTATTGAACAAAGTATCATCAGAAACAATAAAAAAAAATTTAAAATGAATTTTAGTTTAATATCAATTTCGTATGTATGTACAAAACATGTGAAATTCTGATTATGATTTTATTATATGACAATTATTCAATGATTTCAAACAATTTTTCATTGTTTATATCCTTGGTTTTCATCAGTAAAAATGATAAAAATGTAAAAAAAAAAAAATCGTATAAAAGCAAATACCAATCAATAAGTTGGTTTGATTTGAAATTGGTTTGATTTGAAATTGTATTAAAATGAAAAAAAAAAATTCTCACCAAATGTTATTTTACACGTTTTTGTAACAATTTCGGTGTTTTTATAATCTGCAAAATTAGAAGTAAAAAAAAAAAATCCAAACATTATTTTCAATTCAGATTTATGATTTTGAATGTCAAAAGTATAAATGTGTGATTTTCTTCAAAAAATATATGCAAAAACTCTTCGAAATAATTTACAAATTTCAAATCAATGATAACATTAAAAAAAAAAAAAAAAAAAAAAAAAAAAAAAAAAATCAACAAATACTTACTGACGTTATAAATCCACGACAATTCTTTGACGCACATTTGCATTCTTGTTTTTCATTTTGATTAAATAATGTGAAATTGTAATCAAATGTGAGTTCCTCATTTGGCTGAATATTCCTTTTGGCGAATATTGCAATGCGTGGCAGTCCATCCACAATCCATTTCTAATTGTTGATCAGAAAAAAAAAAAAAAAAAAAAAAACACAAAATATTTCCAAATTCCATAAAATCATTTCTTTCGATAAAGAAATATCATGAAAATTACCTGCACTTCACAATTTGGTGAGCAACTATGATTAATATATCGACTATGGTTTCCATATCGATATGCATCGATCATTGTGTCTTTGTCTAAGCACATTCCATAATGATGAACATGATTCGAATATATGGTGGCCATTCGAATTTTAAATTCAGCTTTGGTTACCGCTTCGCCAACATATTCAATAATAAAATTACCTTTTGCAATCAATTCATTGGTTTTTAATCCAAAACCTTTTGATGTTATACATCGTTCTAATGATACCATAACACCATTTTGTATTCTCATATTTTGGCAATGTTGACCGCTTGAGCATGTCTTTGGGCTGCATTCAATAAATGAACATCGATTTATGCATTTCTTTCCATTTTCACATTTTTCCCAAAATTTACAATTGCACTGCAACATATCCATTGTTCGTATAGGTTTAAACATAAGATATAAATTCTTTTTAATTGGTTGAAAATCTGGTTCTTGCATTTTATGAACCATTGAATTTTTCGATTCAAATATATCATCGAATGACATTAAATCTACAATTAAATCTTTGAAAAAGAAAAAGAAAGAAAAAAAAAAAAAAAAAAAAACAATTTATTCCATTTGCTTGATGCAATAATTTGTAAAATCAATGAATTAAAACGAACCGATAGTGAGATCAGTGAAATAGTATATAGTTTGTAGTTTGAATCTTTCTTCCATATCAGATCTCACTATTACATTGTTGTTATTGGTATTATCATAGCAAATATCCAAATTGTTTATGAAGGCATAAAGAAATGCATGTTTTTGTTTCAGCGTGAGATTTTCACTTTTAAAACCAAATCGTTTTCCTGTGAAATATTTAAACAAAATAAATAGAAAATATGAAATAATCTTAATCTAAATCTAACGATACACAGCCAATTATATTTTTCATCGATCATAAAATGATTAATATTTATTATGATTTTCAATGTTTACATTTATCTGATGTAAACGAAGAACAATGAAAATGTATAATATCTGAATATGACATGAAATTGAATTGATTTCGATGCCCAAAACAAAATCATTGACATGAATCCACACAGAATCATATTGTATCACTTAAATTGGCCGTGCAATTTGATAAATGTGTAAAAAAAAAAAATGACACTAGAAAATACAAACGTTTCTGCGGCCGTTTAGTTTGTTCCTTGAATTCATCGATTTTCTCCTTTGGCAATTGATGGATTTTTTTCAAATGAATTCGCAATTTACTTTTGTAAAATATGATGCAATTACAAACGGGACAAAGAAAATATTTCAACTTATTTAGTGGCACGTTCACAGTTAATGTTTCCATTTTATGATGATTTGTTTCCAAATATGACAAAATCCATGAATAACAAAACCAATCCTGTGCACAATCAATAATTTTCTCTTTATGTAAATTTTTTCGAATGAACTCGATGTGTACACTTGAATTCATATGAAATACCATTTTGGGCAATATCCATTGACCAAGCGTTTTGCTTTTGAATTGAATTGAATTGAAACAAATGTCAATCTTTTTACATTACAAATAATATTCGGAGCTACAAATTGGCGCTTGAATTTTACAAACTGCATTTGATTTGTTTTGTTTTGATTTGTTATTGACACTTGTTGCTTATATCAAAAGTGTCAGCGAAAAATTGTTTGTTTAAGTCTGTCAAATTTTGGCCACACTGTCAAATCAAATAATAAATTATTTCATTTTCTTTTGATTTCTATCTTTCGTTCTCTTTTCAATGCGAAGAATATTTTAACGGCACATCGTGTATAAACAAGTATACAATTGATACTGTACATTACGAAGTTGTGTCACAGTCGAATACACGAACAATAAATAACAAATACATGCACAATATCTGTGTTTGAATATTTTGCGTGTATATGTTGTGATCAGCATTGTTGATGACAAACCAAAATCAATGTATTGATTGCAAGGAACGGTCGGTTGGCTTTCAATGACATCTAAATCGGTTGAAATTGAATTAAATTTTGAATATTTTTTTGTATAGAAATCATAACGATAATTAGAATAATTTTGTTTAGAAATCAATATCATTTTTTAAATACGAAACTAACTTGTGATAAACTAATGTGATGATCATTGTTTTAATTATTGAATAAAACATATGAAAACACTTAAAAATTCTTAGAATATATTTTCGGCATAAATTTGAATTCGAAATTGTTTTAAATATTATTTTAACTTAAGATCAATTGTAAATAATATTACTGTTCAAACCATCTAAAAATTCCATCTTTAAATCTAAAAGAATGGTTTCTATGTGAACACAATCTAAGGATACAGTGATATTGAAATCACTTTAAATAATCAAATGTATACTAATATTATGAACTTTTATGCCATTTAGTATTTTATGCCATTTAGTATTTTTTTTTTTTTTGGAAAATTTGTTTCCTCTTCTTAAAAAAAAAAAAAAAAAAAAACGATCTGTTAATTCCATAATTGTCCTGTTATGTCTCACTATTAAATATTTTTCCAACAAAAGACTTGATACGGAAATGATAATTAAAAATCAAATGTTGATAAAACGATTTTAATGCCATGAACTTTGATAATGGTAACAATTAGTTTTTCAATCAGTAATCCCTGGTTACAAATCGACTCATATGAATTTAAAATGCATGTAAAATGGTGTTTTGTATGCAAATGATTACAATTTGGGACAAATTTAATGCGTTTCAGTTGATGTTTGATTTTGTGTGCCGGAAATTCAATTTCGGTTTGGTTAACAGTGTCAACGTGAAGGTAATTATTTTATTTAAACAAGCGAAAAATCACTTAATTCGATTCTTGTACAGCAGCAGCAGCAGCAGCAGCAGCAGCAAAAAAAAACGCACATTTTTAAATGTAATCCGAAATGTAACATTTAAAATTATTTTGCAGCCATTCATGCATACATCCAAAATGAACATGTTACAATGTGATGCCAACACAAATATAACGATTGCATGCAATGAGTATATATATGTGCAGAAAAAACGACATTATTGTTACATTTGCACACATCGACAGTAGCATAACCACTTTGACTGTAAGGAACATTGCCCAAATGAAATAATAACTAATAACTATGAGTGAGTTTTCAAACGCATTACACCACACGACATTTCAATTGTTACAATATTCAAGCATTCAATTCAGAATATGCATCATCAGGCAGTCCATTCTGCTAGGAAATCTATTGTGTTTTTCTCATTCATTTATTTGTGCATGCATTCACTGAATGCGATGGAAAATTATACAATCACAAAAACTGACCAGAGTAAACACAAACCTGTAATAAAACTTTGAAAATCGGTAACCGCAATCAGTGTAAATGCCATCAGCCACGTAACAGACAAGTTGAAATGGCTTTACGGATTTCAATGCGGTGATGACGATGGTCATTTGGCCAAAATTTTGATGTTACCATTAGTTTTGATTATCGAATGGGCACTATTGTTAAAATTACAACATTTATTCGCATACACTTTTTCGCCCGCAAAAAGAAAAATAATTTTATTCAAATAATGTCAATAAATACCATGTGAATCAAAATATTTTCACTCAAACTAAAATTTTTGCGAGAGTTTACATCTCAGTTTTATGCTGATTGATACGTTAAATGAATATAAATTATACTAATTGTGAATGTTTGTGCTTCGTTAAGGATTTTTTTTTTTTTTTGTATTTTTTATTTGCGTTAACTTAACTTTCTCTGAACGTTTTTATCAGGTCATGACTGTAGATTTGCATGTTTTTATTTCCTGAGAGAAATGTGAACAAACAACCAATTTCCCTCAAAAAAAAAAAATGTTTTGTCTACGTTCATTCGTTTATTTTCAATTAATATCATCATAATACAATACAAATTGCAAATGAATTTGATTGATAAAAATATTTCATTTCAAATGAATTCGTTATCGTTTCAAATCTATTGCGAATGATGAATGTTTAAATATCGATACAATTTAAGAGCTAAATTGATGAACAATTGAATTGAATGGAATATATTCATGTATTTCGAGGTTGTGTCCGATTGTGATAAGGGTCTAATTAAAAGTTGCATTCAATGAAAATTGATGGATGCACAATAAAACGATTTTGTAAAATTTTGTGCATCCCGCATATATATTAGAATCACCTCAAAATCTCCTAATTTGAAATTCGATATTGATACGGATATACAGTTATTTTTTGGTTTTTTGTTTTTTTTTTTTTTTTTCATTCTGTTCCACTGAAATCATCGTTGCACCCCAAAATTCAACTAGCACAAACCAGAGGTTAACCATTTGGCATGCGGTTCATCTATATTCGTTGCATTGTGCTAACCGATTGAGTTTCGTTTATAGGACAACAAAAATAATTTATGTTTAACGCATATTATCCCCCACTGGTTCATTGGCGCTTGTATAAATTGCATTAATTTTACATTGTACGAAAATGGTGATTTTCGATTACACATTTTATGCATAATTCATTTACAATTTCCATGCACAGAGTTGAATAATTTGCAAACATTTAGTGCAGAATGCTGAAAATCGTTGCGCGAACTACACCTAGATAATATACATATATAATCTGCCATCCGAAAAATATACACATGTAGTCACCGATTTTTTTTCTTCTTTTTTTTTCTCTTTTTTTTTATAACGACGCTTCGCCATTGAATCGTAAACAGCTATTTGATATGCATGATTCGTGAAATCCATTTCAAACAGTCATAAAACTGGGAAAATGTTAAGTGTGTATGGTGTATGTATGCAGTGTGTGCATTTTCCCAAAACATTGAGAACTCGTACAACCAAATGATGGTTTTATCAAAAATCTGTGCAAACCATAAAATGCATTTCGTTGCAATCACAAACAAATTCAATTAGAACGCTAAACTAATTACGTTTTGTCGAAATCATACACTTTTCACAACTGGCCTGAAGGGTACACCAACAGCAACAGCGGTAATTCGCACATCGAAATTTTTATTGAATCACAATTTGAAGTCAAATCAACAAATTCGGCTTATTTTCCCAATTGTTTGGCGATTTTTTTTCTTGCTCTATTTCTTCTCATTTTACACTTTGTTTTCTCTATTTTCTTTATTTTTCTTTATTTTTTCCCCTCTCTCTCTATCTCTCTCTCTCTCTCTCTCTCTCTCTCTCTCTCTCTCTCTCTCTCTCTCTGTCTCCCTTTCTCTTTGTCTCACTCTCTCTTTCTCCCCCCCCCCTCTCTCTCTCTCTGTCTGTCTGTCTGTCTGTCTCCCTTTCTCTTTGTCTCACTCTCTCTTTCTCTCTCCTCTCTCTCTCTCTCTCTCTCTCTCTCTCTCTCTCTCTCTCTCTCTCTCTCTCTCTCTGTCTGTCTGTCTGTCTGTCTCCCTTTCTCTTTGTCTCACTCTCTCTTTCTCCCTCTCTCTCTCCTCTCTCTCTCTCTCTCTCTCTCTCTCTATCTCTTTCTATCTCTCTCTCTCATTCTCTCTCTTTCTTCCTCTCACGTTCCCCTTGCTCCCCACATCTCTCTTAATATTCACTATCTTCCAATACTTATACAAAAAACCGTTTAAATCGATGCATTGAAAAGCGATGATCATGGTCTTTATTATTATTCAAAATGACGATGAATGCATATTGTGACATGAAAATTAGAAAAAAAAAACGAATGTCTTTCATCTAGATTGAGATTAAAATTGAAACAGAAACGTGAAAGAATTTGTTATTCGGTTTTCGTTAGCGGCAAACGGTAATGAAACATACGAGATCAAAAAAAAAGAGAAAATAATGTAGAAAAAATGTCATTTTTATTATTTTCTATGCAGTTGAAAATCTGATGAGTCTTATGAGTTGTGCATGCCTGCGGTTATGATAAAGCCATGATGGTTAGTGATACGTTCGATGCGAGTAAACAATTCACCTCAAAGCAGTGCATCCGACATGTCGAATATTTTCACGTTCATTCAGAATACGTGAACGTTAATTCATAAAAAAAAAAAAAAAAAAAAAAACAGTAACAAACGACAATTTTCATGTGCATTTTTGCGCTCCCAGATCTCTGCAGTTTAATGCGGTTATTTGAAAGATGCGCGATTTGTCTTTATGAATATGCAAGTAAATAATTCTGTTACATCGTGGTTTATTAATGTATTTAAAGCGAGATAATGTATAAAAGAAACCATCGTAAAAACGGAACAAGGAATGCAAACCGACGAAAATTAAGAACGGAAATAATGAGAAAAATGAATAAGGAAAACGCGCATTTTCAAGCGAAATGACAATACGGTGAATGAGATGAAAAGAGCAGTGAGACATAGAAATGGATACATATATATATATAGATATATTTTACATGGGGAAATAATTAGTGAGTGAACAAAAGAATGGCGGCATTTTTTGAAGACAAACCACAACAAATAGAGCCAGAGACCGAAAGAGTGAGAAAGTGAAAAGGAAACGCAAATATGCTTCGTTGCACATATAGCAACGTCTGATTAATTTCTTGCTTTGGGACAAAAACAACGAAGCATGTGCGTTTTGTTCAAGAGCGCTCGAATGGCAACAAAAAGAGAAGAAAAGGCAAAGAGAGAGAGAGAGAGAGAGAGAGATAGAGAAAGAAAACAAACAAACACAATAACAACAGCACCGCAAATATACAAAAGCAACTGTAATTTGCCGTCTGCCATTCGTTTCAAACCAATCGATCCACGTGCAGAAACAATAAACATATAACTCATAATTTTCCTTCCACTTCTATGAACAAATTTTTCTTTTTTTTTTTTTATTTTGCTGCTTTTTTCTCTGCTTTGTATTGTTGTTTCGGTTTTTCTTCTTTGCTGTTATTGAGTTATACATACGATCGTTATTGGCATGGCATGGCATGGCATGGCATGGCCAAGACATGGCTGAAAATTACTGCCGCACCAAAATCAAATTGAATTCGCAATTCGATATTGGTTGCCGATTGTGCTTTTCTCATTTTCGACGCACTCTCCTCATTCTCTCCCTCGCTCTCTCCCTCGCTCTCTCTCTCTCTCTCTCTCTCTCTCTCTTTCCAGTAACAAAATTGTCGTAGACGACCGAAATTTCGTTGTTCCCATCCAAGTGATATATTTTATTGGACAGTTTTTCCATTTCTGCATTCGAATATTATGGATTGCGTTATTATTTTATTTATTGTCGTCAGTCAACCACGAATAATGCAATTCTCGAGTATTCGAATCTTTTTTCTCTCTTTCTCTGTCGCTGCTCTGTTGTAATTCGTTCTCTCTCACACACTCTTCGGTTTTCTTCTAGCTTTGAACACCGATACACATTTTATTCCTGGTGAAATTCTATCGACCATTTTTGGATAAGGTGGCATTGTGCTGACGAACTACACATTGTCACACAAAAACACACAATAGAAAAGCATTCGCAATTCTGAGCTGCTCAATTGAATTGGCCAACCAGAGAATAGCTGCAGGCCAGAATATAAACTTAGATTGTTTGCTCATACATTTCAATTGGCTTTTCTGCATAGAATTTGAGATATCGTTGTCTTTTCCATTAGTTTGGCTTTTCTATTTGCTTTATTCATTTCCTTATTTTAGTTACATTGAACGTGTTTCAGTTCAAAATGTATTTTTTTTTGTTTTTTTGTTTGTTTGTGTCATGTGATGATGATGATGATGATGATAAATTAAGTTTGTCAACGAATTTGATTTCAAATTCATTTATAAGATTCCAAAAGTCAATCATTATTTCATTTCTCGCACGGATCACATTGAATTATTTTGATAGTTTGATTTTAAATGTCGATCGCAAAATAGTTTCAATGCTATGAATTATGTTGATCAGAGCGGATCCGGGATGCAATTAATAGAAAATTGATCTGTTTGTGAAATTCACAATATGAATTCACTTTAAATCCGGAAGAATGATCTGCCCAATGAATGTAGTTTTTTTTTTTTCTATATAAATGTCAATCAACTTGAGTGTTTCGTATCGAAATATCCAAATTGAATTTATTCCGTTCGCAGATTTGGATTTCTTTTTTCACTTGGCTTCTTGGCATACATTTTTCCCTTGGCTGTTTTATCAAGTCCTTTGTTCACAAAGTCACGGACTCTTGTGCGAGCTTTGGTTTGTTTGCGTTGTGTTTTTGTCGGTGAACAGATTCACGTCTTTTTTTTTCGTCCTCACTTTCTCATTCTTTCTCCCTCTCCCTCCCTCTCTCCTTCACTTTATATCTTTCCTGTTTTCCAGTTTTTTCTCACTTTGCCATGTGTATCGAAGTGCTGTGTGTATCGAATGTTGGCAAAAAAAAAAAAAAAGAAATGGAAAATTAAGTTACGGCGCGCAAGCAGTGACAGCAGCCAAAATCGCTTGCACATTCGGTTTGATTCGTTGACACCACTCTCTCCATGCATACTCATAGTGAAGTGTATCAATTTATCTTTCTTTTTCCTCTCTGGTGTATCGGAAATCTAATTTTCTCTTCAATTTGAAAAGAAAAATGTTCCCTTTATTTCGTTCGCTGCTTTTCATTGTGTATATCAAATGCTCTCAAGCTGATTTTCTCTCTCTCTCTCTCTTTCTTTCTCTCTCTCTCTCTCTCTCTCTCTCTCTCTCTCTTTCTTTCTCTCTATTTCTTCTTCTTTGGTTGTTCCATCTGCGTTTCGTTCCATCTATTCTTTCCTTATTTGTCCTGTTGTTTCTTGTTTGCGGTGTTTGTTACTGTGTTATTTGGTGCTTCATACCTATTTTTTCTCTCTTCTTTTGTCAAAATGAACCGCACTTGGATCTTCGTCGCACGAGCACTTTTTATCGGTCTCCACTGTTTATTTTCACTTTTTCACTCCATTTTTTTTTTTTGGATTTTTTTTTAAAACCATGTTAGTGTAGCAGCCATAAGAGCCATACACACTTCCAAATGAAGCAAAAACCATCAAGAGTTCTATGTAAAGTGAAAACTTATCAACTTATCAAGTCATCTATGGCTTTTTGAGGTAACGCTTTTATTTGCATAAACACACAGCACAATTGTTGCATTGTCGAGTTGAATCCACACAGAGAGACCAAGACCAAGACATACACATACTCAAAAACTTAACTCGGTACATCGCAGTCAACATATCAAGAATATGAATAAATATTTACCAAATATGAAAATATAAACGATGAAAAATGTGTATACTTGTTGTGTTTGAGTACTGTTTACGTTCAATGAGATATGAAAATCAAATGATTGTGTTAAATGTCAACATATTTTATAGAAAATTTACATCCAATTGAATTTTCCACAAAGTGGAAGAGTTTTTGTTTACCCTCGGTTTTTGTTTGCATTATGACTTTGTGTCATTCAGTATTTACCTTTTGATCTTGTGACATGTTCGATCTTAATTTTGTGAAAATGGTTGACGTTTTTTTTTTTTTCCTTGTTGATGATAGTGACTTTTATATTTTCTTGAAACTATCAATGCTTTTTCATAAAAAGTGCAAGTAGTTTAAAGTGATTTATAAAGTAAGTAGAATGTTGTGCTTTCTTCTGTTTATTTTTTCTTTGACTTTTCCGATATGGTTTCATCGTTTTTCAAAGTTACTTAATTTAAAATGAATTGCTTTTAAATTCGGAATAGACTTTTAAGGCATACACCCTCAATGTCTCTGTTATTTTTGCCGGCTGTACCTTTCAATATAATCATTTTACGTTAAATATAAATTGATTTGTTTACATTGATTCTCTGTCTGCTGAATTAGAGTGTGTTATTCATACTTTACAGTGTGTTACATTTGAAAAGCAAGTATCATCCCGTTATACCCTATATTAAACATGAATCGAGTTGAACTAACAAAACTGCATTATCACTGAGACTTGTCAATGATAAAAATACCAACAATTCATCAGACCACAAAAACGTTCGTCCAAATACAGAAAACAAAATTAATATAATGTCAACCAGGAGAAGTTTAAAAACCCCCCCAGAAAAAAAGCACGTGTTAACAGTTTCTCAATCCATATGAACATGTTAAATGAAGTGCATCACTCAAAGGATAATAATTTCCAATAGCGATTGCTAAGCAAATGTATATATTGTGCTTGATTTCTTTGTAAAATCATCTTTTTCATTGGCTTTTTGGTGTTTTCAACAAAAGCATAAGTTTTCTATTTGTATTTCGTTGTGATATGAATTCCTGAATTCCAAGAAGAAAGATTTAAAAAAAAAATATATATCATTTTCCGGATATAGTAGCAATGAATGAATGCTGACAAAAAACTTTTTTCCTCCTGAATTTGAACGCAACAAAACTTTATAAATAATTGAGTATTGAGTTTGTGAATAAATTCAATCATGTTTTCATAGACGAGTGCATAACTTTCTTCCACTCTCAGCGCACCCCACCTCCCCTCCTTCCACTCTCAGCCCCACCTTCTCTCCTCCCCCTTAAAAAAAAAAACTACTTTCAGTCTGTTCAATTGGCAGTAAAGTTGATCATTGGTGTAATAACACTTTGTTCAAAGTTTTACACTGCAAAAATAGTTTTTGCCACCAGATATCATTGGAATTGCCTTTTAGTGATTCTTTCAACTCTTTTGAATCAACTCAACAAAAATTCTTACTTGTAATTGAATTCATTTTCGAAAGCATAGTTTGTCATTGTTGAAATAAGTCATAATAATTTATTATATTATTTGCACAGACGCATATATTCATGTTTTTCCATTATTTCCGACTTTCGAAATATTCGTTGTTATAAAACTAAAGAAGAAGAAAGAATTTAAGAGAAAATTATGAAAATAGAAAAACATATTTATACAACTTTCAATGAATTGTAACAGGCATCTTATTTTGTAATTTTATCATAAAGAAATTATTTTAATGCATGCGCGTTTTGAAATACGTTTTTTTTTTTAAATTAGTATTTTTAATAGTTTTTAAACTATTAAATATATTCTATTTTGATATCTTGGTGGAAATTATTTTCTATTAAGCTAACTATGTATTTGCCATAATCAAATCCAAATTATTATTGAAAATTTAACATTATTGATAAATATCACTTCACATTTCCAATGCGCATTTCTTATAATGTTCCACGTAAATAAATACCATTGTCTAAAATGTTCACCGTATGTTAAAATGGAAATGTTAAAACATATGCTCGAACTGTGCGTTTAATATATGTAAAATGATGGAAAAATACTTCAAATGTTCCCAATTTTCATAAACAATAATTGCTGAATGTGTGCGCATAATTTGGTATCAAAAAAAAAAGAAAAAAAAAAAAATAAAAATAAATGGTTTTTGACATATGTAAGATGAACTTTTACGAACTGATAACGAAATACATAGACTTTGTATTGAGATATACGAAAAAGCACAGAATTTGGACATTTAAAAACTTTTGTTGTGAATTTTTTATTTTTTTATTTTTTGTGAATTTAACTAGACTAATTCCATTCCCTTTTTGACGATGATTGATTCAGCACATATGAACTGAATAAAATTCAGAATGACTTCGATTTTTTTTTTTTCAGATCCTCAAAATATTGTTCAATGCCAATACCTTTATGCACAATAAACATACGGTTGTGTACGCGTACGGAAAAGTGAAATTCATTGGAGTTTGTGAATGGAATTGTGTCCCGAGACTCGTCTCGTGTGCTATATCAAATGATGCTATTTGAAAAAGAAAGAGACCATATGCACAAAATAATATCGTATGTAAAGGGCCAACCTTTCAGAAGACGTAAAAAATGCGGGATGAGGAGAGATCTAGTATGCAAGAGAGCACTGAACGACTGTTTCGCGTAGAACAGAAAATATTTCTGTTGAAATTGAAACAATTCAGTTTTCATTTTTACATCTGTTTCTTTTGGATTGTATGCTTTTATACGTTGCTTGCGCGCACGACAACAATGATAATATTATAGCTGAAAAATAGTTATGCTTTTATTGTATTTAGCTTGGTGTATGCATTGTGCGCATTTTGATAGTGGATTTAAATATGCCCAACAATAATTATGTTGCATTTTGCAACCACGAAACGCACAAAACATGTGCATGAAGACATACCCTGAAGCTAGTTATGACGAACACTGTGTGTTACACAGATGCAGTGTGCAACACAAATATCTAGTGAAAACAGGAAAAATGGGAGAAAATTGCAGAGGAATGAGACAGTGGAAAAAAGTGGGAGAATTTTAACAAAAACAAAAAAAAAAAAAAAAAAAAAAACAAACAAAATTGTATAGAGAAAAATATAGCAAAAGAGAGGGAAAAGCTGCGCTCAAAATTTTTAATTATTCCAAAATTATTTTGCAAGTTAAGATGGAATTTCCATTTTTGTTCGACGTTCCTTCATTTTTTTTTTTTTTTTTCTCATTTCATTGTAGTATGTGTCTGAATTTATGTATGATTGTTTACAACGTTTCATTAAATAAATTATAATTCATGACATGGTGTGCGCGTTTGTTTTGGCATTCTTTTTCCTGCCAAAAACTCTAAATGATAACACAATTTTGTTGTTTATATTTTACTTTGTTCAACATACAATCAAATTCAATAAAATTGTATCCATTTTAATTATAGTTACAGCAATTGTCCCATTTCACAATATGGAATGCGACACAAATTCAATAAACATACCAAAATGGCTGTTAGATTACCAAGACATTTACTATTCTGATTGTATTCAATTGAAAACATTTTATTTGATTATTTGTTTTCATTAATCGACGTACTTACAACACATAAATACACATTTGCACATTGCCTGGGTAATGTTAATGATATTCTTAACCTCATTCGAAACGAGAATTTATCTCTCAAGCATATTCCAATAGTGCACAAACAATTATCTATAATCATGGTAAATTAACGGATTTTCTTATTAAAGACGAGATGAAATGAGAAAAAGAGTGGAAAAAAAAAACGTGGAGAGAGAAAATAGGAAGAATGACACTAAGTGAGCGAAAGAGAAAGGATAAAACTATTTCTACTTGAATAAGATACTTGAATAAGATACATGTAAATTCAGATAGAATTTGATTAAGATTTGAAATACAATGATAAAATTTTCTAAAGAAACGATAAAATATGCATTGACGGTGTGTAATGAATTTAAATTTCTAAATAATCCTCTAAATATAACGTAACAGATTGTGATGATTCAATTGTTTTGCATATACAATTTCAAATTAGCTAAATATGCAATTAAACTGAATAAATTTGTTCAATCAATTATCCAATATTGGTAATCATCATCAATAAACCCCTCAAAACGATTGCAATGCAAAGCATTTCCAATTACATATCCAAATCTAAATATTTCACTAATAATACAAATTATGTATTCAATTCCATGAAATCACTATAGCTCAACAAAGTATCAATTTAAGGTTAAATTGGTTTAAAATGTTCATTCAAAAGCAAAAAACAAATAGAAAATACACTTTGAATGGAAAAAAAAAAATCCAAAATCACCGATCTATGCCTGAATAAAATGATTTACATTTGATGTACAATGTGAAAGTATTTAAAGGTTATAAAATTCATATACTGTTATCCATAAATTATATAATAACATTGAAATGCGCGTATTATATACATTTTAATACAATTTAATTAATGTTTAAATCTCAAATTGACTAAAACTCAAATTCAAACGGTATCCAACATATGATGATTTTACCTCACAATACAATATTCTAATTAGTCAAGAGGTAATTGTGATGTGTCTGTTTAATATAATTCCGTCACGCAGTTGCAATATGTTAAAGCCTGTTAATCAAGTATTCATCTTGACTTTGAATTTTAACTAATTACTACATCAAAATCCAATACACACGTAAATAGATCGTATTCTCATCATCATCAACAACATCATCATCCATTGCAAGGAGATGTGTTTAGATTTCAAAATTCAATTGTGACATTGAACGATTTATATCAAGTTGCTTGGATGGAGTTTCATGAGTTAAGCTTTAAGTGCTTTTAAGTCATGAATATGTGGGAAATCCACACGTGTTAATTAAAATAAACGGGCGTCTTTGTAACAGACAATGAAAGCGAACAAGGTAAATGCCAGATTAAGTTAAGAGTTTCACATTTTTTTTTTTTTTTTTTTTTTTTAAGTCAATTTTCGATTATTTTGTCTTCAAAAAACGAAAGATAAAGTCATAATGATTGAGAAACATGATATATACAAACCATGAATTTATTCATCTAATTGTTTTTCTTTGAATTATAAAAGCAAATAAAATGTTAATATCCGAAATAAAACTAAAAACATCCGAAATTTGTTGTAGTTCAATAAATGTTTTTGTTTTTTTTTTTTTTTATATTTTGAGAATGGCAACATTGTGGATGAGAAAAGTATGGAAAACAATGTACCAATATCACTTGATAAATTCACTTCAGTTGCAGTGATTTAATTGGTGCTTCATTTAAATCAAACCCCTCTTAATAGCTGACGCATATTTTCGCATCATTTCTCCATTCGTTTAGGCTGTTCGAGTTTGAAAATACGTTGTTGTTGTTGTTGTTGTTGAAATTGGTGGTTATATGCGAGCGTAGAGTATTGCCGAATGATTCGAGTTATAATGAATGACAGAAACGCATCGAAGGAAACATCCGAAATTAATTATCGAAGCTTGGCAAATCTCTTCAATTAAACACAGATTAGAAAGATATATATGTTTTTCTATTTGTACTATCAGGCTGAATGAGTGATTATGTTTTGGCAGTGAATAACAACAACAACAACAATATAGTTGAGTCGATTCATGTGGCAAAATGAGTCGCGATTTGATGTTGCGTATTTTGTATATGAAGTTCATTTTAGTTTATTTCACATTGAGGAGAATGATGTTTGTGTTCTTTGTGATGTCGATTTAAAGGCTTATTGAAATCTAACATAGATAAAAGCCACATTTAAGCGGTAATAGTGTAGAACACATTCTTCTGCCAAAACATTTCACAAAAAGCTTTAGCATTAAAACAAATTATAGCCATCATTTCGTCAACGAAAATTGATTTAAATATTTGATAAAATAAATTCATTTGTAGAAGATTCTTCTGATAGGCGATAAACTGGCCACAAACTATGCGATTGAAACTTAAAATATTAACAAGAAATTGAAGAAACAGAGATTCAAAGTGAAATGGAAAGATGAAAAAATTCAAATGATTGAAATGTCAAAAATTGAATGGGAATAAATATCCTTTATGATGTCAGAGAACATTCGTATTGATAATATAGCACGAGAAAGTGAATAAATAAAGTCAGCTGTAGGCAGTTTCTTTTCTTGCAAACTAATGATTTTATCTAAACCGATTGAATCCATTTAATCACAAAAGAAATGTCTAACCATTCCATTGCTTGGGCCAAAAAATAAGGATGATTTACTATTCACATTGAACTACCGCAAATTCATGGATTGTGGATGATTTTCCATTTTCGGTTTTTCATTTTTCTCTCTCTTTCTTTCTCTCTCTTTCTCTCTCATTCTCTCTCTCTCTCTCTCTCTCTCTCTCTCTCTCTCTCTCTCTCTCTCTCTCTCTCTCTTTCTCTCTCTCTCGTTTTCTCTCAATCTCTTTCTTCCATTCTCTTTCTTCGCTCTATGTATAAAAACGAAGTAAGAAATTTTATGTCGATGTTGTTCGCGCCATCGAAGGAATTTATTTGTGTTTGTGGCACACTTGATAAAATGGAATAGCTTTAGCCGTTCTGTGCACACTGCTCAATATATAAAAATCGGATTATTCCAAAGTGTGTGACATGATTCAAAAATCAGCACGAAATGTCTATGAAACACCAACAATGTATAGAATGCACACGGATATGCCAGCATTTCAAGATGGAGAGAACGGCATAACAAGACACTGATAAAGTGAAATTCTTTACTTATTATCAGAGCTATAGAATTTTATGAATTTTCATCTGCCATAAAAAAATGGCCTTTGAATAGAAATTATGTCCAATAGCATTCAATCACTAGAGATAGAGAGCATTATTTACAATTTTATTTTATTTTTATTTTTTTTTTTCTTTGGCCTCACACTTTTCTACCATAGAGATTTTACGATAAAATCGAACGGATGCGAAAAAAAAGGCAAACGAACAAGAAAAAAAATTGCGGTTGAAGACTTATAAAAAATGCATTTTCAGACACAAAATGATATATATTTGCCGATTCGAATATGAAATGAAATGAAATGAAATATATATAGAGAGATAGAGATAGAGAGATAGAGAGACAGAGAGAGAGAGAGAGCTTTATAATGTATTAGTTGAAAAACATAATCAGACTATTAAACATCGTTTTTATTCTTTCCAACAAACAAGAGGGACATTGAATGAAGGACCGTTGCCTTTATTTCACTAATGAATTGACTACAGAACTACACCTATTTACTGATTTGATTGGCGCAATACTATCTCTCTCTCTCTCTTCTCTCTCTTCTCTCACTCTTTCCCTCTCTTCTCTCACTCTTTCCCTCTCTCTCTCTCTCTCTCTCTCTCTCTCTCTCTCTCTCTCTCTCTCTCTCTCTCTCTCTCTCTCTCTCTCTCTCTCTCTCTCTCTCTCTCTCATTCCCACACTTTCCCTATGCATTCTCTCTTGCCGTCCCCTTTATCCAACCGACAATAATCGGAATGAATTTTCGTAGTGAAAGGCACTCCAGTCGATTGAATGATTAAGCAAAAAAAAAAAAAATCGAACTTACCTTTTTTTTTATTTTCAATTCATAAATCAAGTAGAGTCTGATTGCAATCACTTTTTAGGAGAGATAAAAAATGTGCTCAATGAAATGAAAAGCCAACACAGTTTAAATGAAAATGGGATATCTTTTTTTTTTATTGTATTAGATGTTGATTCTTTTAATATATTATTATTATCTAATATCAATGTTTTATTGTTGTTAATATCATTATTATTATTTATAATTTCAGTGTTAATATAATAAAATGTTATTGTCATATGTTCATTTTTTTTTTTTGTGTTTAATTGCTAATTGCTAATCCCCAATCATTCTATTTGAGCACCGAGAACAAGTGATCGAATGGTTAACTCGAATCGTTTGAATGTAATATGCAAATATAAAATAATTAATAAAGTACTCTTCATTCAGCATTCTTTAACATAATTTTTGTTTATTCGCTGCATTGGCTCATACTAAATCTCGTCCCTCTACACTCCAAAACTGGTGCGTAATGTTCATTCTTTTTTTTTACATTCCATAAAATTTTATTTTCTGCTTCTCATTTTTTATTAATCGTCATATTATCGCTTGCATTCGTTTCGTTTCGTTTGGTTTTTTACTTGTTTTTCAATTTTTTCTTTTTTTTTGTAATTTTTTTTTTATGATTTTCGAAACGATAAATTCCCTATGAATGAATTTAACTTTACTGATATATTCATAACTTTCGGATGGTTCTGCCGCAAATCATCCATTCATTCGATCTTCACACCACGCGATTTTTGTTGCTATAGTTGTTGTTGTTGCATTGTGATTGTGTACAATGGCGCGTAAATTTCGTATGCATTTTATTATTATTTTATTTTATTTATTTCAATGGTATTGACCTCTACATAGACGCTATACTTATTACATGCGCATATGAGACCTGATCGACTGGAATTGGTTCGGTGTGTGTGTGTGTGTGTGTTTGTGTTGGCAGTGTAATAAATTAAATATTAATTCGTGCATATTTCATAGATGAATTTTATCAGATCGATTTTCATTCTGAATCAGTATTTCAACGAGAAAGGTTTAAACATAAATAAAAACAAGAGTGCAATGCACATTTTCCAAATATATAATCAATTATAAGGTTTTTATTTTTGTTCAACGAAGCCACAGACACACATAGATCGAGAGAAAGAAGAAGAGAGAAGGAGCAAGAGTGAAAAACCTGTGCCTCTTGCAATTCGTTTGTCCCTTTATTAGTTATAGTCTGGGTTTATCCGTTTTTAGTAATCTCCGATATGTTTTAATCATTAGAATCCACTTCATTTCTGTATTACAATCCTCACGCCATTCAAATTTCGTTGCGTTTTTTTCCAATCACCTTTTCTCTCACTCACTCACTCACTCACCCCTCACTCACTCACTCACTCACTCGCTCACTCGCTCACGCACTCCATCGCACTCATGTTGCTATTGAAAATATTTTTTTACATTCAAATCGATTTATTATAACAGTATTTAAATTGGATTACAATATGCTCATTTGTGCTTATTGTGTTTGTGGTTTTTGTTTCACTTGCTTTTCCCATTTTGGTCATTTGGAATTTGGAAACAACAACAGCAACTACAACAACAACAACATCGATATGTCGTGAATCTGAATATATTTCAATTTCAATTAATGTCAATTTTAACTGACTCATGGACAAACATTGGAGTTTTTCTGATCAATCTACCGAGAGACAGAGAGAAAACAAAAATACTTTCACGCATAACGTAATGTTGGATGGCTAATGTGAAAGAAAAAAAAAATTTATCAGCGGTTGAATAGTACTATTTAAGCGCATTTAAATTCAATGGAATTATCTTCAATGGAAATTTGATCTGAAAGGCTCTTTTTTTTTAATAATAAATGAATTCATTCACATAAGTGAATTATGTTTAAATGTAGCGAATTTGTCAAAAAAAAAAAAAAAAAAAAAAAAAAAAAACTTAGACACACGTGCGATTGAAATTATCATCAAACCTCCATTACGTATATCTTTTTCAATCAAAACTTTTTACCATGTGAGTTTTTTAAAAGCTTTTAAAGAGGATCCATTAATGCAACTTTTTTATGATTCATAAATTAGTCAATATATGCATTCAATGCAAAAATTGGGAAATATCTAAGCGAATATATTCTTCAATTAAATGAAAAGCTTAAAAAAAAAGAAACGATCAAAAGAAGCGAAATTGAGCATTTTAATTGAATATGGCAATTGTCAGGCTTCCATTGTGGTCCAAAGTGAAACAATTTTTTATTTACGTCATTTCTTCAATTTCTCTCTCTCTCTCCCTATCTCTCGCTCTCTCTCTCCCCCTTTCCCTCGATTTTTGTTTTGTTTTGAAAAAAAAACACGGAATTTTCCGATTTTCAGATATTATGATTCGATATGATGTATTCGATATATTTTTGTGGTTTCATTTCAATTAAATTTTGCAATGAATTTCGAATTCTTCAATGAATTTTTTTGGCTATTTTGTTCAATGAAATTCTTCTATTTGTTCTAAATCTTGGTCGACATATTTATAGGTTACGAATGTTATTTGAAGCACATGAAAAAATTCGAGAAAAAAAAAATGAGATGATATTCATGTTTGTGTGTCCATACACTTGAACCTTGAACATTTGATAAATGCGTTTCTAAATGATATTCAAATTGATATGGTGAAAAAGTGAGAGAGTTGTCTCTCATTTGAAGTTGTTGATCTATTTCAAAGTGTTGTTGGTTTTTAGTGTGTTTTTTTTGTTTCTTCTCTCTAAATGTTTTAATTCGAAAATTTATTAAATTATTCGAAAAACTTGATTTTGGTAAATATCGATTTTGGAATGCACTTGGAAAATTTTAAATAATTAATTGAACATTTCCGACAAAAAAAAAATCATTTTATTCGCTTCGGCAGGATTAAAAAATAAAAACCCCCTTTCGAAAATTGTTTATTTACAATTCGAATTTTACAAATGAGTTTCCATAATTTTCAAACAAATCATTAAAAAATAATGACAATAAAGCAATCAATTAAATACGCATTTATGTAATCGTTCAACAATATTTAAAACGCTCTTCATCACCCTCTTCCATCACAACACATTTTTGGTTACAAACATAAAAATAAAAATGAAAATGAAATAACAGCACAACACATCATTAATGAATTAATTATATTAATTCGGTTTTCCAAACATTTCCTTTTAATTGCTAACACATCGCTACATAATTTGGTTTTTTTTTTTTGGTTGCATTTATAGTTAAAGTTCATCATCAATGATAACTAACAATAAAAAGTTATGAATCGACTACATTTTAGCAGTAATTTGTGGGTTTTTTCGGATGTTCTGTTTGTGTGTGTTATTTTTGGATTTTTGATCCATATCTCGCGTTTTGTTAATTAGCTTAAATTCAACTCTAATTACTAACAGTGTTTGTGTGTATGCGATTAATTCCATAATAGTTGGGGCTGTTTTATACTCTCTCTCTCTCTCTCATTCTCTCTCTCTCTCTCTCTCTCTCTCTCTCTCTCTTTCTCTCTCTTTCTCTCTCTCTCTTTCTCTCTCTTTCTCTCTCTCTCATTCTCTCTCTCTCAGGTTACATTTTAGTACAAGTTATAAGTTTAAGCAAAATTGTACAATTACAACTGCTTAAAATACAAATTCAAATATGAATACGAGTACGGAAGACCTCTTATTTACACGTAAAATGGTTTTATCATTTTTATCAAGTTTTTTCTTCTTCTTGTTGCATGCAATACACACGAAAGCATCAGTTTTCATTTTTACTTACAACAATTTTGAGGTTTTTAAGCAGTTTAGCACAAACACGATTATAGCGGTTTCACAAGGGAACTAAAAACAACAATGTTCTTGCCTTCGAAAGCAACATCCCTCTTAAGATTAACAGATGAACGGATGAAGAGAGAAAAATGAAACGACAAATGAACAGAAGAAAATAGGAACAAAACAAAAGAGTGAAAAGATGCATAAAACTTATCCCTTCCGAAGAACGACTGAATACCGACATTCAAAGTTCGAGACCAAAGTCAATTTTTATGACAAAAGTGAATACAACAATCCGCTTCAGCTATATCTTTGGGTCTGACTGTTGAAAATTTGAATTATGCATGATTTTTCAAATAGCTGCACTTATAAAATTAAATGACTTGCCCACAGCATAAGCATTGAATAGTTGGCTAAAAGCTTTTAAGCACAAAATTCATTGTTAAATATTAAACAAAACACCAAAATGACTTTGCTTCAGTTCCAACAACTAAAAAAAAAAAAATCCATCGATATGCATGTTAAAATGCGCGAAAATCCAGCTCACTAATTAATCAATTGAATAGACAATATTAGCGATTACATTGGATGAACTTAATGAACATTGATCACTATGGTAATGGATACTATAAATATAGGGAATTATATTGAATCCATTGATTCGGGATTAACTTTTGCATAAAAAATTAAAAAAAAAATTATTTTAATATTTTAAAAGCCAAAATAGATTGGACTTTGTACCAATGACCACTATGCTAACAATAAATGTGATTCTCAACACACTCACATACGCTCAACGGTGTCTGAGCCGGCTCTACTTTTAATGCGTTAGCTCAATTTATGAGCATTTTTCCAATGTGCATTTTGTGTAATTTATGTAAATTACTAATACACGGCTCGACGCCCTCTAAATTATTGCCCAATCCATTCAATGAGAAGAAGCCACGGGAAACTAGTCGAAAAATGTTTAACCAAACCATAGTTGAAAAACAAGGAAAATTACAGACAACTCTAATATTCGTAAATACCATAAAATTATGGCGAATTTCTTTTTCATTTTATTACAATGGGCAATTTTATTGAAGTTCACATGACTGCATTTATGCTAGAGAAGGGCAAAAAGTTTATGCAATACATAGATAATGTAAAAGCTTTATGGAAAAAAAGCGAACAAAATCGAGAGAACAATGGCATTGCTTTTATTTCTCGTGCATTTATATCTGACACATGTTCATGTTCATGTGAATGTTTTATTTATCTATGCATTTTCATAATGCAATGATAAACATTCCATTTTCATGAAGTAAAAAAAAAAAAATATTCAAATAATTCAATTTCAATCCAAATCCAAATGCAAAATTGATTAGCTAAAGAATTTTTAATTGAATTTCTGGATTTGTTACATACATTTGATCTCTAAATTCGATCACATACATTGCCACACATCGATTATAGATATGCGATTGTTTATTAAACAATATTTAACTCCCAACAATGATAATCATATTTTGTCAACGCACACTGAAAATCGATTGGATGTTTGTGCGAAAAAATGGTTTGTCCAAGTATAATTAAAAATTGAACCAGATTTTTCAGTAAACAAATTTAATCGTATTGTTGAAAAATGCAAGATTCAAACCGAGAATAAATAACATCGTCGGCCACATGTTTGTTGACACAAACGCTCTTTTTTTTTGTCTCTCTCCCACTCACCCTCTCACTCTCTCTCAAACTCTCTCTCACTCTCTCTCTCCCTCACTCTCTCTCTCTCACTCTCTCTCTCACTCTCTTTCTCTTTACATTTTAGCAGCTTATATTGGCCATAAACGAAAAAAGAACCGTCAACATTCCGGAAATGTATCTTGGGAATGGTCAGAGAACCAAGCACTTTTATAGTTCGTTGAAACTATTTCGAAAGCGAGAAAAAAAAATAATGCAGAATTATAAAAATACGAAAAGAATACAAAAACGAAAATCGAGTGAAAATAAAATCATATTTATCATTTTTGCATATAATTTTTTTGTTGTTTCTTTCATTGTTGTTGTTGTCTCGGGGATGCGATGAAATACAATACCAGCAAAGAAGCGTCAAAAAATTAGATTTGCATGCAAAGTTGTTTCGCTTGTACGGTCGCGCGTAATCGTGATTGTGTTGCAACCGAAGCAACGGATACATAAAAAAAAAAAACACACACACACACACACACAAGCAAATCGTTGCATATCAAAAGACATGACCGCTATTACATACATTTCATATGCTTTTGTGAAACATTACGGCACAAATGTGCGACAGATAGCGAGAGATGGTTACTGTGGAAGAGCAAGCAATGTTGGAAAAGAGAAATAAATCGGGACAGGAATTTAACGAAAGAAAAAAAAAAAATAGAGTCCAGAGCAAATCAACCTAATTTTCGGAACACACAGCAAAATTAAAATGCAAACAACAAAAATTTGTTGATAAAAAAGAGGCGTTAGTTGTATTCACTACCATAAATTGCGCTTATCGGTTTTGCAAAATTTGTTAAGGTTTTTTTTTTTTTTTTTATTTATCTTCACTATGTTTCGTGTTTGGCTTTGCAGCAAAAGAAGAAAAAAAAAAAACGGAATTATTTTTGCATGCTTGGAGCCATTGAAGTGGCATAGTTAACAATTTGTTTGTTCTCTTCAAAATTTTATGCAACTGAGACTAAGCGACAACAACACGAGAGAAAAAAATTACTTTAAAAATATCAAACGAAAGTTGAATTTGACCCGAAGAAGATAAAAAAAAAAAAAATAATCCGTTGAATCGTTCATAAATTCATAATTTCACACAAATGTACAGTACACATTGTGTATCGAATTAATAGCCATTTAGTGTCAAGTTCATAGTTACATTGGAGCTCACCTTAGCATACGTGGATCATTCACTAATTTAACGGTTATTTTGTATAATCATTACATTGAGTGCACTTTATTCGAGTTCGATTTAATCGATTTCGAGTGCTTTTCGTGCGGATGATACAATCGCAACGTATTGATCGCCACACATTTTTTTTTTTTTCTTGGTTTTTCTGTCAATCTCATTTCCACGTTCAAATTTACTACCATTTGAATAATTGTTTTTATGAAATCAATCAGTAATTTTTGAACAAAAATAAATAAAATCGATTGAATTTCATGTATTTCATTACGTATGATGGACAACTCAAGTAAATGAAATGAAATGAAAGGAAAAAAAAATCCATAGAAATTTGGTATTTATAACTAGAATCCCCATCTGTATGAACCAGTGTTATTCGTGCGTCAATGTCAAAATCTCTCTGTATCTCACACTTCATTCAATATATGTACAATAAAAAATGAGTGATGCCCAGCGCTTCACTTTAACTTTATTTAAATTTTGACATGACATCATTTTCAATTGGCGAATGCACAATTTATGCATCAAATTCGAATAACATATTTATATCCATCTAAAATATAAATTTTCACAACAATTTTCCCTTTACACATTTAGTTTTTAATTTAAAATTTATTTTGTTTTCTGCATTCTTCTGCATTTGCTATCTTTTTATGCGTTGATTTTTTTTTGGTTTTTTTTTTTTTTTTTTTTTTTGTGTTTTAGTTTTCATATTTTCGTTATAATTATTCGGAACAAGATATATGATGGATTTTATTACATACACACACACTTTCTAAATTATTTGGATAATTTCACTGGTGTTTTACTCTTTCATTTTGCATCGTTTGACGCGCAAACTTTCGAATATATATATTTATTAATATAATAATAATAAATTTTTGTTATTATAATTTAGTAAATTTGATCAGAATGACCGGTAGTATTTTTGGAAATGAAATTTGGTTTCATTAAAAATTGGCTATGTACAAAGTGAATAAAGTTTTTCTTTTTCTCCTTCTTCTTCTTCTTCTTCTTCATTTTTTTCATCTTCTGTCCTTCATAGATGTTCGTTTTTGTTTTGAGCACCTTTTGAGTCCATGATTGTGAGGCTTTCAACTGTATGAAATATTTTACACACATTCAACCAAATCGTATGGTTTTTGCAAGCTGTGTATAAATTGATTTGAAATTGTCATATCGTGTTATCGTACTATGACAATTATAATGATGATAATACAATAACCAGTATACAAATTGAAAGTACAGTGATATCATTTAGAGTTGTTGTTAATTTCAAACTATTGCTACTTGGATAATAAAACCAACCGGGTCGATTCGATTCATTCATGTCACCTGAATTCGATTGTGATGTTCGCGATTTATCCATTCCATTTGGATTGTTGCTATTCGTTGAGCCCATGTTTCCTGTACCACCGACAACATTTGCACCAGATGCTCGACCGCCCGGACCTTGTGTAAATACTATATACCAAATCCATATATACGGTTTACATTTACAATCGATTTTCAATGTGTTCATTCATTTTTATACAATGCTACAGCAACTAAACTATATAAAATGTATGGAATTGCATACGCTAGCAATATTTTCAGAATATCAAAGAAAATGCATGCGAAAAATTGAAAAAGAAAAAAAAAAAAATGAAATAAAAATACCCGGGCACACATTCCACTGTATTCAGCAAAACCATTGGATATCATGTTAAACTCTTGCCTGCTTTTATCTAACTATCGGGGCAGTGTTTATTTAATTAACGAACATAAATTAAAATTTAATTAGATTGCGACGGCGGCAAAATTACGATAACATGATTTGTGTATTTTGTATTTGTATGCGTTGGTATACATTTTTCTCGTTGACTGAAATACATATTCTGACCATGAATAAATGTTGGATTCCATCGAGAATATATTTTCATATCAATGGCTCTAATTTAGAACAACACATTTTAAACAATAACTGAACAAAAAGTGCTCACACAGTTTCGGTCAATGGCAAATATGCAATTGATAGAGACCTAAATATATTGAAACAGGAGATTTAGTTGAGAATTGATTCGAATGGTTTTTTCTATCAATTGGCCATGACATGTTCTGTTTTGATTCTATTTCGATGTCCCATTTTTCTCAAGCAATTTTGCAATATTTGTACTTTTCTTAAGGCACTTTGATTAGTTTTAGATCAAAATCTATTAATAAAATACAGAAAATGAAATAGTCCATTTCAAATGAAAATATCGATTGTTTGAAATTGTCATTTTTTGTTATCTTCTTCTTAAGTTTCATCATTTCAGAAAGATTCAATTGTTTTATGAGAACAAAGCGACCAAGATGATGTCAACAAAATAATTGGCGAAAAACAGTTTGCTAGCAATGACACAATAAACAATAAAATGCAAAATGTTTCGCAAAATTTTGTAGAGCGATAAAGAATAGGAAAAGAAGAAGAAGAAGAAGAAGAAGAAGAAGAAGAAGAAGAAGAAGAAGAAGGAGAAAAATAAAAATGGGTTAAAATCCATTAAAGCAGTAAAATTGACAATAATGCTATAATTGAAAATTATGTGTGCATGTACAGAATCAAGTATTGTCGGTTGAAAATTTGCTTGAACATGAAATTAAGCACACAGAATGGACAATTGGATGTCGTATTGTTTGGAATTGTGTGTGGCATACACCGTATGCTGGATGATGGTCTTGGTCCGTTTTTGTATTATGTGTGCGTTTTTGTTTGACAAACAATTGCATGCTTTTTCCTCATCTATTTAAAACTTATTGTTTTTATTTGTGAGAATTTTCGGTGTAAATCGGATGCGGTGGTTGTACATACCTTCGATTGAACCACCGGCCGCTGCCGCTCCAATAATTTCATTTTCTTGCAAATTGTTCGGTAGTAATATATCTTTGCCTCGGTTGGATGTGTCATGACCTTTATGGTTATGATTTTGGTGTTGTTTGCGTCGCGGCTTTACTGTTGTATAAATGTATGGTGTTGGTGTTGTTGTTGTTGTTGGTCGCGTTATAAGTTTTAGCTCTGTCAAATGCAAATAAAACAAAAGCACAATTATTTTTATGTAAAAGAAAATGCTCATTTTTCTATCGGCGACAACATCGTCCAATCCAGTAACAACAAGGTGCACAAGGTGTACTGTGTTTTGTTGAATGGTGTGTATCGTGCAGAAAATTACCCCCGCCAAGTAAAAAAAAAAAAAAAAAAAAAAAAAAAAAAAAATAAAACAAACAGAGCCCGTTAGCCTTTCAACACTTTTCACTTCTTATTCGCTTAAGAAATGAATACAGCATACTCGATTGTATACAAATTGCGAAACAATTTTCACAAACTGCTTAATATGCTTTCGTTCGCTATTGCATTTTGTGTTTGCTTAAATAATTATATAGATTTATGGACATAAAAACGGTTTTTTTTTTTTTTTTCTTTTGAAATCTCGCAAAGCAATAAAATTCGAATAAAACAGCGCTGATATAAAATTTTCAATTAAAATTATACAACATTGCTGTATATATGTATAGCAGCATATCGGATGAAATGAAAATGTTACGAAATTGTGTAAACCGTATAAAATAGCGCAACGAACTTTATGACATTCATTAAGTGAATATAAATAACATTCGTAAAGAAAATTCGCTTTTGTGGAAATCACTTTATTTCCGTTTCAGTATTTTGCACTCGCGCTCATGATTTATTGTAAATGACATTTAATTAACAATGCGATCGATGTGATTGATAGAAAAATGTGCAAATTTTTAACCAAATGAACTTGATCAAACCGTTCGAAATGAGTATCAAAAGCATTTAAGATGAAATTGACCGTAAATTGTAAAAAGACCTTTGAAAATGTAACGCTGCTTTTAATGGCGATTTTATTTTAAATAATTAGCTAAAAAGGTTTCATATTGTTGAAAATTATTTGACGAGCAGTCACTTACCTTGCAGTCTTATGCGAGCATCTTGCTTTCCCAATGCATTCACTGAAGTGCCTATTGTGGAAATATTAACAAAAAAAAAATTGTCAAATTGAGAAAAATAAATAAATAAATAAATAAATATTAAAAGAAAAAATCTGTTTTATAACAGAAAATATCATTTTACAAAAAAAAAAAAAAACAGAATTTACATGTATATTCGCCGAAATCATTTTTCTGCAAATGTTTGATGGTTAAATTTAACTGCCACGTGTAACTGTTTATTAATCGCTCTGAAATCATGTATTTTGGTCCATCGTGCAATTTAAGATTCCCTGATTCAATCAAAAAAGAAAATGGTAAACAAAATTCATTTCATTTGCGTTGAAAATACATAAAGAGAATAAAATTTCAAACAAAATGAAAATGTTGATGCCACTAAACGGCAATCAATTCACAAGCACAAATAAGAAACGAAAGAAAAAACAAAAAGGCAAAAAAAAAAGTAGCGAACGACGTCGGCAAACGCCTCTAATAGGGGTCAAATAAACTAAGCTCAAACAAACAAAAATACAACAAGACAACAAAAGAAATAGATGCCGAGGAAAAATTACACATTTTGGCATAATGTTTTCATTCTTACCATCGTTGCGATACCAGCCATTTAACGGTTTTGGAAATACTTCAACAATACATTCCAATAGAACGTGACTCTCGACGGGTGCACCAACAACATGATTAACAGCTTTTACAGTCGGCGGAACTGTGTGTGTTTTGGAGGAGGTGAAATATAGAAAATCCAAGACATTGGAGAGAACCGAGAGAGAGAGAGAGATAAAGTGAGAAAAAAAGAGAGAGAAAAAGAGAGAAAGAGAGAGAGAAAGAGAGAGAAAGAGAGAGAAAGAGAGAGAAAGAGAGAAAGAGAGAGAGAGAAAAGTGAAAAAAGAGAATAAACAGCAAGAAAGAAAGTGAGAAATTAGAATCGCAGCCTCATACAAAATGAAACCAAAATAAAAAAAAAACCGCACAAAAAGTACATGACCACACAACCATCATCAAAATACATAATTGCTCTTGTAACCGAAGTAAAATAGGCGCCGAAAAATTTGCACGGAAAATTGAGTCAAAGCCCATTGTGGCAAAAACCGTCGTTCGTTTCATATAAATGAAGAGAAAAATTTAGTCATGTAGAAAAAAAGTGGAACAAACTCATGCCGAAATGCTCTTTCGATGCCCATTTTATTAACACAAGATAAAGTAATTTTCGTTCAAATGAAGCAAAGCAAAAATAAAAACCGAAAATCTACCATTTTTCTCTTCCTCCCACAGAATCTCTCACAATTTTTTTTTTTTTTCGGTTTTCATCGCGCTCACCGATTAAGAACAAACATTAGTTTGGGGTGAATTTGTGCTTGTTTCAATTGTTATGATTCCATCATTTAAAATAAATCGTTACGAAAATTGTAAAATTAAAATTCGTGGAGGGTAAGTATGTTTACGTTTAAAACAAATTTATTTTTCACTGATCAAATGGTCGAAACGAGAGTATTCTAAAAGTGCAAAAAAAATACGGAATCATCTGCTTTAATATTAATGAGTCATAGTGGACGAGAGCAAGTCAGTGAGCGTGGAGTGTTTATGATTTTGGCCATTTGTCGGCTGCTATTTAACAGCGTACATAATTACACTTTGTTTCAACTTTTTTCTAGATTCTCAAAGTAACAAAAAAAAAAAAAAAGAATAAAAAACATAGCAGCGTAAGAAAAATCACACTTTTTCATTGTGTTCACAGAAGGTAATTTCATTTCATTTACTTTAAGCAATTAAGAATGATTTATTGCTGCTTGAGCTCATACAGATCACACCGGAATCCCAGCAACGTTTTGAAAGAAGAAGAAGAAGGGGAAAAAAAAACCAAAAAACATGTACGTATATTAAATAAATATTCTCGTTTAGTCATTATTTGTTGTGATTTAAATCCGATTGATCTTTCCACAAATCCCATTTTTAATCTACTGAAATTCGCATTTAACTTTGTAGCAACTTTCTGTTTAAAAACCATCACAATTTGGCAATAAATCTAGAAAATGTTCTTTTAACACTTGAAACATTCCAAACATGAATAAGATTTTGTATCCGTGTTGATGTATTCGTGTATTTCGCTTCAATTGCATTTTTCATATACTATTTGTCCCTTTCAAATCAAATGTGAATGTTTTACGGTATTAAAGCAATGGTATAAGAGTATAAAATCTAGGTTTTGATTGTGGTCTTACACAATCATAAAAATGTACTAAATTCAATTTTATATTTTATATCACTATAAACGCAAATCACAACATAAATTTCTACTTACAATTCACTTGAACATCGTATCGCTTGCTGACGGTTGGTGGAACTCCATTTGAAGCGCTATTGCAATTGCCAAATTAGTTAGATATTATAGTGCAAACAATAAAAAAAAAATAAAAAAAAAAAACAGAACGAATTATTCGAGTGGTCACAAAAATAAACAATTTTTTTTTTTACATTTTTTGTTTTTCTGTTCATGCGATTTGTTTGTTTGTTTGTTTTTTTGGGTATACCTTTTTCTATAGAAAATAGTTTACGAAACTACCATGAATGGTTTTGTTTATGGGAAATTTTTCTGCCATAAGCCTTTGTTATGCTTTGCAATTATTTAAATAGTTGATTTATTACAAATATTTTCTTCTTTTAATACAAAATTATTGCATGAATTTTATTTTCACAAGGTTCTCATGGTTCGCCCTTCTTATGGGTAACGATTAAATGCATTCCCACACATTTATTTGTGAACCACTCTAAAAATACAATACAAATAATAGAAATTATATAGATATGCACTTACATGCACATATATCCGCCCATATCAGTTCGTTGTACTTGATGTAGAATCAACCTACTACCGTCTACATACTTAACATCTTCATTGTCCATTTGAAATTTATACAAATAAGAAAATGGAAAAAATCAAATCGAAATCCGAATTAGTTTTCAGAGCAGCATTAAATTGGTTTTTCGGTTTATGGTGAACATTTATTGGTTAATTTTAATTTATCTTCATCAGTCGTATGGAATTAAATATCGTTAAGCATACATACGTGTGCGCATTGCTTTTTTTTTCTTTTTTTTTTTTGTTTATTCTTCTGGTATGGGTGTGTTTGTGTCGATTGAGTGAAATTCGGATAAAAATAAGAAAATATTGTCAATGGAAACAAATGAAATTATTTGTCAATATCATCGATTCAATTAGATGTACTGTAAGTGGTTTTATTTGTGTGACGCGAAAGCGTGTACAATTGCGGTTGAATGTGTGTGAGTTATATAAATTTCTCTCCAGCATGTTGAATTGTAAAATTGGAATGAAGATATACCGAGAAGAATGAAATGAAAACAGAGAAACAGAAAAGAACAAAAAAAAGGAACACATGAAGTAAAAACCCATGGGACAAAGTGATGCGCACACAATTCACATCTCTTGCATGTGAATGTGTATATATATGTGTGTGTGTGTGTGTGTGTGTGTGTTTGTCTTTTGTAGTCCGTTTAAAGCTTGGAGTTTGTATCAAAATCACGAGATATGCATGTGAACCAGAATAAATCTTCGCAAAGATTAAGTTAATGCGAATGAAAAGCAATAAAACAAATAGCATTTATCTCACACATAATATGTATTTTATTTTTTTTTTTTTTTTTAAAAAAAAAGAAAAAAAAAGAAAGGGAAGCCCAATGACACACTTGAATCCTATTTTCCTCATTCTCAATTTTATCATTTTGCCAGGCAGCTATACACTCTTTGCTCAGATTACAATTTGCCGCTCGCAAACACAATGCGATACAATACGATGCGATTCGATTCGATTCGATTCGACCGATGAAGTTAACAAAATCTTTTGTTTTTTTTTTTTTTCTTTCGCTTTTAGATACAGATAAATATATTGGCTTAGTAAATAAAATGTGGCATATTTACATTGTTTATCGCGTCCTTCGTTACGTAAAACAATATCTTTGCCACCTTCACGTCTCCAGGTCGTCTGTGATGGTTTATTGCGGTTGGTGATTTCCAAATGAAATCAGATTACCGTGAACGACAATATTCGTGCATGCAAAAGACAAATGAAAAAAAAAAAAGAAAACAAGACAAAGAGAGATATAACAATGATATAGATGTTACCGAATACTTTTTCGCTGAAGAAAGGAACAAATAAAGAAAAAAAAAAAAAATAATGAAAATCACATTGCCAGATTGAATTGTGTTGTGTGTGTGTGTGTGTGTTCATCGTTCGGTATGCAGTGCCACTGGGGCACTATATAAAACATAAATTCCCAGTTTAAGATAAATCAGAATTCAATTTAAGATAATTTATATGTGGCCTAACCGTTGCTCTCGGTCGTTCTATATTCTTCTTTTTTCATTCATGCTTTCTTAACTTCATTGTGCACACATACACATTTGAAGGCAATAAACACACGTCTAACATTTAAAAGAGTGGAAACAGTAAAATTTAAAGCCAACCAAAATAAAAAAAAAAAAAGAAAAAAATAAAATGCTATGTGGAATTTCCACAAATAGGCTGTATGAATTGCCAACCTACCCCCCCCCCCCTTCCTTACCGTGGGTTCTGGAACTCCTGTTGCAATGCATACTAATTGAATTTGTCCGCCTTCATTCGTGACACTTTCATCCAGGCTACTTACATTCGTATCAGCATCGTTGAGAATGTCGGGTGGAACGACTACATTCAAATAGCCACACTGAAACAGAAACACGTTTTCAGTCATTATGAAATTACGTTTTTGTACAACGATGAAAATGTGAAGCGAACAACAACAATAAAATGAAAAATTAGATAAAAACAAATTAAAATAAATGGCTAAAAAATCAATCGTTGTAGCATGAACACGTTGTATTCACTTGTGAATCGTTATCAAATCTCTTTTTTCTCCTTTCTATCTCTATATATACATTGTTTTACACAGTTCCATGCATTTCTATGTTACATTTTACCAATTCGATTTACTTGTCCCATTCTGTTCAGACGCATCATCGTCTCACTAAAATAAAGACCATCACACAATCTCTAATGAATAGTTTTCCAACGAAATGAATACAACGTTGAACGCATAGTAAAAGTTTTATGTATGATAACATACAATGAAACATTGAATAAAGTGAATTGTAGTAGCCTCTGTGTCTTATATGCAATGGCTCTCACGCAATATACAGATTGCAAGATGTGTTATAATAACTGAAATGAGCATGTGGATGGAATATGTGATTGCATGTAGGACATTTGTTTTTCTATCATCCATCCAAATAGAGATAGATCTTAGTGTTTTTCATTTCTCTTTTCGTCTCGGCCAGTCTCATTTTGTGTGCAAATGCAATTGGCATGCATGCAAGCACGATGAAATGTGTAAAACGGCAATGCATCCGTAAAAATGGCACGTAAACGATAGATATATGTGCAAATATGTGTGAGATTGAATGGAATGGGCGGCAGGTGGCACATATTGAGATAGGAAGAGAGAGAGAGAGAGAGAGAGAGAGAGAGAGAGAGAGAGAGAGAGAGAGAGAGAGGGGGAAAGAGAAAGAGAGAGAGAGGGAAAGAGAGAAAGAGGAATAAAAAAATGCTTCATACAAACTTATCCATCTTACAGCTTGTTCTTTCTGCTACGTTATCACCCATTCAAAAATTAAAATTCAACATGCATTGAACATTCTGCCTCATTATATATGATTTTCTACTTAATATTAACGCATTTATTCTTGCACCATTGCCGATATGCAAATGACGTGCATTCTACCACTTTGACATTTCTACGAAAAATCGTTTCATTCGTTAAATAGTTGCATCAAATGGAAATTCAAAATGATGTCGATAACAGAATGGGAATATGGCACCAGAACATAATTTGCAATCAAAAATCACTGCCTTCATTTTCTCTTTGAAAAATCTTTATATGAATTATGATTTTTCAGTTTTGTTCATTTAAATCTGTAGATATTCTTGATATAATCAGGTACTCACTTGGCTTAACATTGGATCTGTATTTACTGCAAATGTGTTAGTGTGCGTGTATGAAAAATAGAGAGAAAGAACAAAAGGGCAAAGCAGACCATTTTACATTTTTGATCAAAAATAAATGAAACGTAATATCGGACGATTCAAACCTTGACACATATATGTTCCGCTAAATGTGTAAAAGAGAGAAAAAGAAAAAGACCAAATTAGGCATTTTGCTTTTGATTAAAGATAAATGAAATGGTAAAGATCGGGTGAAAATTCAAACTTACCTGTCATTGAGATGCACGTGCGATATGTGCAGTTTCCACGTATTGTGACCATTATGTGTAACGGAAAGACGAGGATTCAGTGCAACCATTAACGTGTGTATAGATAGAATTGCCTTTGAATCGGATTTTATCCAAGCCACCTGCAAAATGAAAACGTTTCATAATGAAATTCGCATAACAATAATTTCAAAATTCCAATTGCTCCCACTCTATCTCTCTCTCTCTCCCTCTATTCTCCTCTCTCTCTTTCTCACTCTCTCTCTCTCTCACACACTCTCTCTCTCTCCTCTCTCTCTCTCCTCTCTCTCTCTCACTTCATTTTGTCCATCATTTTGCTTTCTATTCTAAATTTGGCATTTTACATTCTCTTGCTATTTTATCGATTCTGGTGCATAAGTACAAGATATGAAACGCTAAAAGAAAATCGCTCGCGCACAATAAATATTTTAACACCCATTAAAAGCGATTACAACATCTAAAAACTTGGAAGTTTCATTCTCGGAGAATACTTTGCCTCAATCTGTCGCTGTGTGTGTGTGTGTGTGAAAATTTGTGTATGCTTTGAAAGTGTTGAGGCTAACCAAACCCAAAAGCATAATTGTTTGAAAATGGATGGAAAATGGACGACGAATTTCTATGAAACATTCTATGCTATGAGCATCTAGCTTTTAAATGCAAAAAACACACGCAACCAAATACACACAGAGAGAAAAGAGATAGATAAAAAAAAAAAAACACACACACACACACACAAACAGAGAGAAAGAGAGAGAGAGAGAGAGAGAGAGAGAGAGAGAGAGAGAGAGAGAGAGAGAGAGAGAGAGAGAGAGAGAGAGAGAAAGAGAGAAGTTTAAAGAAGAAAGAGAAAAAGGATGTCGCAAATGTTTAAAATGCATTGCAAGAGGAACGCCAGTTTTGCCACAAGGCATAATTTATCAAAATGAAAAGAAATTTTAACCACAAAACGAATACCTAACGAAACATTAAATTAAATTAGAATAGAAGATATTACAAATGAAAATGGTCTCTCTTCACCTCATTTCTACTTGTATAATAAAAGTTTTATCTTATGCACTGTTCTACACAGAATGGCCTTTTCTCTATTCAAAACATTTCAGCCATTGTTCCGATAGCGCATTTTGCACGCGACACAAGAAACAAGGCATTTTTCAATTGTTTTATTACAGTTAATGTCCTTATCACTTCATAACTAGAACTGGTGACAATTTATGACGAAAGAAAAACGAAAGAAAATGAATAAATGAAGAAAAAAAGTGCAAAAAAAAAACCGTACGCAAAACTTAGGTGATCGCTATTGAATCGTATTTTCAATGATTTCACACATTTGTATTTGCCAAATCGTTTACAAGAGACATTATCAAGATGTTCCTAACGCCATTCAACATTCGAATACTTTTTGACTTTTATATCCGAAACTATGGAAACTGGGAAAAATTTGCCAAGTCGACAAAATGTATAAATAAGTCGACATTTTAAAATGATAAAACAGAAAAAAAGGTACGACTTTTTATGACATGTGAAGTGGTCTTTTAGCAAGTAAGGTGCAATATCCCCCTTTGTGCATGAAGTGCAAATGGTTGAAAGTAACCATCGTCTGACTACTTCAAACGAAAAGATTTAAAACACAAAACTCAACCACATATTGTTCAAATTTCACATGATGCTTTTCCAGAATATTTTTCATTGTCAATTCAAGAGAATGTTTTATTTTATTCATTTCATCAACTGACAATGATAAAAGAAAACATTTCAGAAGAAAAAGGGAGAAAAAATACTTTGCGAATTAACAATGAGACAGTGAAATCATTTATTTATTTTTTATTTCAATTAATGAAGATAAAGAAAAAGAGCACCAAACTTGATTGAATTACTCTGCTAACTTTATTTTCCTTCAGGCACTCTTCACAATTTGCATATCTTAAACCAGACATACAAAGAGAAAAAGTCTCAATTTAAATTTACCGCTTTAGCAACAAAATCTAGTACTTCGGTATTTCCAGTTTTGAAACGCAATGAATGATTGTCATATTTGACGTGTGAATATGTCGAGCGTCAGTACAATTTTGACATGTATATAGTGCACAGCTGCTTTATTATAATACCTAAATTTAGATATATTTGTATGTTATTGTACTGTGTGCGAGCCGGTCAGAACATTGAGCAAAAAATCACAAAACACATCAAGTGCCGTGAATAAATCTAAATTTAAACCATTAGCAAACCGACGAAGAAGAGAAAAGACACACAAAATTAAAAAAAAAAAAAAAAAACAACAACAACAATCAGTAAGAATAGACGAAACATCGATTGTGGACTGTTGCGGTGGTTCTTTTGAATCATTTCATTTTTAGCTCGTTAGTTCGATTTAGTGCTTGTATTTTATTTGCTCAATCGTTCATATTTTTTGTTTTTCGTCTCAAATTTTTTTTGTTTTTGTTTTTAAAATATTTGCAGTTTTTTTCATTTGCATTTATTTTGCATATGATACGGAAAATGCATAATTTTTAGCATTGCATGTGAAAGAGTAAGAATAAATTTGTGAAAATCTATAAGAAGATTGTTTTTCTTGTCGAATTGTGAAAAAAAAAAATTTTTTTTCTCGCTGTCTCGATAGATTAGATGTGAAATATGAAAAATGAAAAATGAAAAATGAGAAAGAAAATTGCTTCACATTGAAATAGTGAATTCAAATGCACATACATAAAAACATTCAATGAAAATTGTTTTATTCAGTTCTCCACAATAATCATTTAATTGATAGAAAAGCCAATAAAGTCCAGATCAAAACAATGATAATAGTTGAATTTGTTGTTTTGCTTTTTGTCGTGACTAGACTCATAAATTCCATTTTCCAATGAAAATTCCATGACTTGATAAATATGACAAGATAAAAATAATTTCTTTTCATTTTGTTTTTGTTTTTTTTTGTTTTTTGTTTTCATTAATTTGAAAGCAAAGCTTTCTATATATGGCAATCATCTAAATCTTATATCACTTTCCACGTGATTGAAATGCAAAATTAGTTTGTCCTTCTCACGAGTACTGATTAAAGTTAATTCAACAATTATTTTGATTATGTAATTTTTATTTATTTTCATTTTGTTCTATATGCTAGCAATATTGTTATTTGTGTCTCGTTCTGAACTGTTCAGAACAAAAAAAAAACGTCGTAAAAGAGTCTGAGAAAGCGATAAAGAAAAAGAAATAAGAAAAAAAAGAGTGAGAGTGAGAGTGATAGTGAGATTGAGCGTAAAATTGAGAAAGGAGCGTGTGCAAAATTTGGTGCGAAAGTGAGTGCGAGAGTAAGAAATAAATTGTATAAAATTAAACGAAAACGCTGAAAAATGATTTAAATAATTTTGTAAATTTTTTCGTTTTTTTTCCTGAGTTACATGTGCGATGACGTTGTGTACTCATTGCGTCTCTTTATTCTGTGACGTGTTGTAGACCTGAATTATTATTGTGGAATAGTTATTTATAAACAAACGGCAGGCATTTTGATCACTTGTACCCTGTCACTTGTGTTTTTCACATTTTTACACAAAACGCAAAAAATCAACAAGACTTTTCAATTTTTCCGTGTGAGACACACACGACGTCATATAAAGTGAAACACAATATGATATTGTATTCGATATCACAATTTACAAAATCATTATTTTCATTTGTTTGTATTAATTAGAATTGTTTTTTTTTTTTTTTTTTTTTTTGCTGGTTTGTTGATTTAAATCAATCGTTTATTTTTCAACAAAATATAAATTGTTCAGGAAGCCATACGGCAATCGTTCAATTTTTCGGCCATTCATGCAAGAGTGGCCATTGAATAACATCCATTTACCAGTTTGCCATTTGAATGATGATGAGAAGCTGCATAAAAGCAACGGGAATCTCTTCATCATTCAAAATGACATATTTGTTTTTCATTTTCCGAGCAATTGCCTGTGCTTATGTTCTGTGTGCGTTGCTCGTTTCAAAGAACAATTCAAATTGCACAGTCGCAAACAAAAATTTACGAGTATATGAACGCTCTAAAATTGCAAAATGCAATGCCTATTTAAGCCATTGTATTTTAAACGATATTATTCCGCATGTCACAACACTAAAACTGAAATACGATATCATGAGAGGCACAGCCGGGCATACTGAGCACATGATAGGGAAATAGGAGGCGAGACGAGGGATGGGGGGGGGGGGGGAAGAGTGGCAGAGACAAAGAGAGACATTTTACAATTTAGTTGGAATGATTTGAAGTGTGAAGTGTATTTGATTCGATTAAATACTGCAATGCAATCAATTGTTGAAGAATTTATTTCTATAAACAATCATGACTGCATTGAAATGAATGAATGCTATCAATATGGTTAAGTGAATGTGTGTGTGTTTGTTGAAAATATAATAAAATGGCCGCATCTCATTGAATTTTGTAGGTACTCATTTCCAATCGAAGTGAACAATTGAGGACCAAATATTTGGATTTTTGATTTAATTTAAACGAACGACGAAGTTTTTTTTTTTTTGCTGAAAAAGAAAAATGGATCCAGAGGCATTTTTGGATATGGCCAATCAGGTCATTAAATTGAAAATGTTTCCGTATTTTGATATTGCACATAGTTTATTATGTGCATTAGCTGTTCGGGAAGATTTAGGGCCGGGCGCTCAAGCATTTTCACGAAAACATCCATTGGCTTGTTGGTTATCAACGATGCTAGTCGTTTTTGCTGGCGGAATGGTTGCCAATGGACTGTTGGGCGAACCAATTTTAGCACCGCTCAAAAATTCACCACAACTTTATGTAGCCACAGTTGTTTGGTACTTTGTATTTTATACACCATTTGATATTGGATACAAGGTATAATTTTGGAAAATCTAAACGAATCATTTTCTCGTTAAATTCATAACCACTCATTCATGTTCATTTCAAAAAGGTTGCAAAATTCTTGCCCATCAAAGTGATTGCATGCGCTATGAAGGAGATATATCGATGCAAAAAGGTAATTTAATATACATTTCATGTTTAAAAATTCATGTTTGTTGCCAAGCATTGACATTTTCAAATAGATTCACGATGGAGTAACACATGCTGCCAAATTATATCCAAATGCATATGTTATCATGATTATTATTGGAACGTTGAAAGGAAATGGTGCCGGTTTTACAAAATTAATCGAACGATTGATTCGTGGCGTTTGGACACCGACTGCAATGGAAATGATGCAACCTTCATTGTGAGTATTTTATAGATTTCTCGCATTCTCTCTCTCTCTCTTTCTCTTTCTCTTTCTCTCTTTCTCTCTCTCTCTCTCTCTCTTTCTCTCTCTTTCCCTTTATTTCACTTTGTTGCATGACAAGAAAAAAATACACATTTTCAATGTTATTTTTCAGCTATACAAAAGCGTCGGTTGTTGCATCACTCATTTTTGTATTGGATAAAAAGACGGAATTGATTTCAGCACCGCATGCATTGGTGTACTTTGGAATTGTTATTTTCTTGGTTTACTTTAAATTGTCATCGATTTTATTGGGCATTCACGATCCATTTGTACCATTTGAAAATCTATCCTGTGCTCTATTCTTTGGTGGAATTTGGGATAGCTTGGCAAAACTTGTGGGACGTGGCCAAGCAAAAGAAGAAACGAAAGATGCAAAGAAATTGAACTAAAAAATTCACCAAAAAAAAAAAAAAAAAAAAAAAAACACACCATTTTCGTTATTCACAATTTATCCAATTCTTAAGTTACCTTATTCACCTAGTCATTCATTCAAACCACAGAAAATTGTGTTTTTTTTTTTTGTCTCGTTTTCGTTCAATCGGTAGAGTAAGCGCCGATGAAGAAGCAGCTTTCATTTTAAATATTATAAAGTCACATACATTAGACAATTAGAAATATTCTGTTGATGCCAAATCAGATAACTGTGGGTGATATTTGCTTTTGGCATTGTATTCACAATATTTCCTGACTGAACAAATCAAAATTCATATTGACAAAAAGTATTACATAAGTTATTGACGATTTTCAATTCACCAAAAAATTTACAAACAAAAAAAAAAAAAAAAAAAATTAATTAAAAAATACCAAAATTTTCTTTTCATCATACGAATGAATTGATATTTTAGCCATTAACTGTAGTATGGAACTTTACAGGCAAATTCTAGAGTTATATATCATGATTTTAAATTATACAATATTGTTTAACAAAACAAAAAATATGTTCGACTTATGACGTAAATTTAGTGATTAAAATAAAGTTTTTTTTTTTCTGTGTTTTTTTACGATTGATAGCTAACGAAATGGGGGTTTTTATTCAGTTTTCGGGAATTATAGGAAATGCATTTGCTTTGATTCATATTGAAGCAATATTATTGACCGCATTAAAGATGAAGTGAAAAGAAAGAGATTTTTTTTTTTTTACGGTGCATGGCTTTTGAAATGAAGATGTAATGGAATAATGCATCTCCGATCGATAAATGTAATGTATCGATAAGAAGCTTAAGATATTGTTAACTATCAATTCAGGTAAAAGTCTCTTATTGAATATCAATGGATGAACGCACTTTAACCACTTCACATAACCGTAAATAGTGATCCTTTTCTCTACATTGAATTGCATTTGTCAATTGTTATTGTTTCGTTGAATAAAAGCTATACCATTCATGGTTTTATAATGCAATGTTGAAAATTGCCAACATGGACATACATTTATTCAGTTAACATTGATAGAATAGGTAAGTACATTTGATTGATGAACTAGAAAATAGTGTTGGCATTGTGAAACTACTGTGAATGAGCAATTCTATTGGAAATGGTTTAAAAAAAATTTCCAAATTTATGTGCACACGAAATGGAAAATTAAGATTGTAAAAATTCTTTATTTATGAGCCATCGTCTTTTTTCGTTTTATGAATTTCGATCAACATTTTTCAACTGCTATTAATATGAATTTTTATTCCAAAAAATTTATGCTAATGTGTTTAGTCTCTCGACAAATGCTAAATTTTATGTAAACAAATTGGCCAAATGTAACAAATTAAAATTTCAATTTCTATTTTTTTTTGTTCAATGTAAGCGATTTGTTTGTTGTGTTTTTGTGACACATTAATTTATATTCATGAAACATTTAAAAAAAAAAATATAACAAAATACCATGGAAATTTGTTTCATGGTGTGGAAAGACTTAAAATGCACCAAACCAAAAATACAAAACGACAAATCAATGAATTGAGACCAGAATAAATTCATTTGTATGGCAAATAATTACTGTAAAATTCTTCGGTTGGTTATCAAGCAATTCAAACAGACATTGGAGCAAAGAATGTGAAATCCGGTAATTTATTGCATTCACTTGAGTCGACGAATGTTGAATGCTCATTGCTTGGCTCATTTCTCATTGCATCTCATTTGATACAAATTATATATTTGATATTATAGTCGACACCACTGTCTCACTGAATTTCAATCAATGTGAACGAGATTTGGTGTGTTTTGTTTTTGTTTTTTTTTTTTTTTTTTTTGCTTTCTTTCATGTTTGTCTCGACATTTCTTCTCATTTCGTTTGTGCTTTTTCTGAATTTGTTTTTGTATTTAGTTAAAATATTGTGCAAATTGATGTCACTCACCCGATAGTGTCCTAAATCATTCACAACACATGTAAATGATACGTCACGTCCTTGAGTCACTGTAAAATTATCTAATGGAGCCAAGAACTCCGGTTGCGGTTCTATCTGTTGTTGCTGAATGCTTGTGCCTGTATAGAGTAAAATTTTATACAAATTAAATGATGAGACACACAAAAATGAACACATTTCAAGCGAAAATAAAGATGAAGAGAGAATGAAACAACGAGATGAAGAGAAAGATTCCAGTATGGATTGTGATGAAGATTATACCATTTTGATGCTTTCTATATACTAGTATTTGTACTGCAAAACAAGAATTTTCACCATGCGAAATGACGATGGAAATGTGACGCTTGAGGGGGAAAAATTGAATTTGAATGGAATAATGTTTTACAGGAAATTAAGGTGCTTAATTCCTCGGATTCACCATCAAGATGTTTGAATTATTCACAATGCGTTTTGCGGACAGAATTTACCAAGAATGAAAAATCACTTAACACAAGTATTTCACTTTTATCTTTCCGGTGAAATATTTTTTTTCTTTCTTTCTTCATCATCTCTTCCTCTCATCGCGCTCTCTCTCTCTCTCTCTCTCTCTCTCTCTTCCTCTCATTCGCTCTCTCTCTCTCTCTCTCTCTCTCTTCCTCTCATTCTCTTCTCTCTCTCTCTCTCTCTTTCTCTCTCTCGTTCTTTCTTTCTTTCTTCCTTTCTCATATTCGAAACAACCAGAACATTTTATTTGATGCATTATAACATTATTCATGAAAATGATGGGGAGAAAAAGTGGAAAAAAATACCGTTACGTAACAATAACAGCCCAAATATTTCGCGGTACTGTTGCATTTTTACCGTTTTCACTTGCATTGTTCATGGAAAAAAAAAAACCAAACCAAAGAGCTTAATATAAGTGCTTCTTACAACGCGCCATTCCCAATGCAAAAATTACAACACTTTTTCGAAATTACTTTACAAATGTGAATCGTATGAATTGAGCACAAAATTGTTAACTTGAAACCATTATGACATTCCAGTTTATGATCAACATTATTATCAATCACATTTTAAACAAATGAATATATTTTTTCGGACATTTCATTAATGAAATTCCAACAAAACGTGCAAGCGCTATTTGTGCATTGGAAATATCACGTTTAATTCTCATATTTCAATATTTATTCGGTGAAAAATTGTTGATTTAAAGAAAAATTTACTGTAAAATTTCAATTGAAAATGTTGTATGAGTTTATTATAACTTACCGTGAATAAATAATGCACTGCACAGGAATTGAATTAATATTTTCAAGTAGAATTTTTTGAACAGCTTTACATTTGCCATTGTGTAACGGATAATTTGCTGAAAATGAATGAAATAATATGTTTATTTTTTTTTTTTTTTTTTTTTTTTTTTAATAATCGTGAGAAAATTTCAGAGCGAATATCTCATGAAGCTAAAATATCTAATTTCATGCTGCTCAACAGAAGAAAAATTTATTTCAATTTTGTATGTGTGTTTGTGTGTGTGTGTGTGTTTGTGTAAAAAAAATGTTGTTTTTGTTACAGATGACTATGTGATGTCTATGAAGATTTGTTATTCTGACGATCTTTTGGAAAATGTGTGAACTTTTTTTTGTTGCAACAGCTGTGTGGTTGATGAAATATTGTAAAAATATTCACAATTGTGTATTTATGGAAGATTTTGTCTTCACTGAAGATTCTTTAGTGGATTTAACTTTGTCTCATTTCAACCATATCAAGTCAAATGCTAGTAATATTTATTGTGGGAATATACTAGGTGTTTGTGGAGAAGAAGGAAAAAATATTCAGCTTTGTAATTTGAGATCGAAACTAGGTTGGTCATAAAATAATTTTTACCTTTGGACTTTTGAACTTTTGTTGTTCGGGCGAGGTATAGGGAAAACTGTGAAAAGTTGAAAAAAAAAAAATGCAGAGAAAATCATCAAAGAAATTGATCAATTTAATCAAATTTGAGAGTCAAAAGACCTCATTAATGCAAGCAGTGACAACTTTGCTTGTTGAACAAAAAAGTTCGTACATCGCCCCCCACCCTTTAGAAGAAATAGCGTGAAAGAAATATAGACATGCATTCAATTCGGCCTAACAATAATAGCACGTTGAATAGAGTAAAGTAACAGTGATTTCAATTGAAGTAAGTATGTTGAATTGTGGTTGTAAATGTTTTTCTGTTAAATTTGCATATTTCCAAATCAATGTTGTATGTCGGTCGATAAAGACAACAGACGCTTAAATTTTTCCATAAACAAATGCAATTCATCTGTTGGTCTTTTGCTATTTTGTTCGTTCATTGACATGCATGTAGGCTAGCAACTTTTTGAATATTGAATATACTTGTGGGTTTGTATGTGTTTATACAAAGTGGGCAAATAAATGGGAAAAGAAAAGGCATTAAAGGATAGTCACAGTCAGTGTGTGATTATTTTCGATGAGAAGATTCTTCGACCATTTCGTTGTCATTGCGATTAGTAAGATTGAGAAGGAAAGACAGAAAGAGAGAGAGAGTGAAAGAGAGAGAGCAAGAGAGAAAGAGCAAGAGAGAGAGAACAGAGAGAGAGAGAGAGAGGGAGAGAGAAAGAGATAAAGAGAGAGAGAGAGAGCAAGAGAGCAAGAGAGAGAGGGAAACAGGGAGAGGACGGAATGAAAAGAGTAAGAAAGGGAGCGACAAATGTCTGCAAAGTTTGTGCCGAAGGCTGAAATGTATGCAAGTCTTGTGCCTAATTTTGTCGACAATGAAGCAATAAATGGAATGCAAAAATTAAAAAACAACCAAAATTACAAATTGGGGCCCTTTGTTTTTGGGGCTACGCATTTGTTTTATACAAGTCGAATGTGAATATTAAAAAATAAGTATGAATATTATCGAAAAGTTAATTTCAGTTTTGATTGGCATGAAAAATGAGATGTTTCCTTTCATCATTAATATATTCGTATGGGTTTGCTTGGGTTTGCTTGGTCCGACAGTAATCAATTGAATTAAATTAGCAGACAAATGGATCGATATTGAAAATTTGTTGTTCATTTTAAGTGGATTGTATTTGAGAATCCTAACCTTTTTCACCAAAAGACACCGTCCGATTTTACGTCCCCAAAAATTATTTGCTAATTAATTAGAACAAAAAATTGATTAAACAAAACATTGCAGAATAAAAATGACACGAGACAATCATTTATTGTTTGAACCCAGGATTATGATAAATATTCGTGCAACAATAACAAAATACAAAATGTGTAGCGCATGAAAATTGATTTAGCTGAAATTAAACCAAATTGGAATATCAATTCTAATTGAAATGAATTCTTCACTTTTTGTGAGCCAACATCAAAGTGGCGAAAAGAGAATTTAATTTGATTATATTGTCGCGAAAAATGTACGCTAATCCAATTGAAATCGATATTTTGCTTCTGTTGTCTATCATACAATTTGTTTGTGTCCAACAACAGCAACAGCAACAGCCTTAGCATTGCACGCTGATTTTATGCTCAATAGCTGAGCAACCATGAAGTGGCGGCCAAATGAAACTTACACAAACAGAAAATAACAATAATTTAACTAGTTTAAAAACAAACTTAAAGCACACAGCTTCAGAAAAACGGAAAAACTTTGACACAAACTTTCCGCACAGAAACTCTGTCTTATGTTTCATATAATTTCTTCAGCTTTGTTTTCGATTCGGATGGCTGTTTTTTTTTTCTTTCATTCTGTTTATATTGTTGCATTTGCTTTCTCTTTGCCACTCGAGAGAGTAGACTGCTGTTCTCATTTTCCACAACTCAATTTTAGTGTTCAGTCGTGTTTATTCATTTTTTTTTTCTTTCGCTCTCTCTCTCTCTCTCTCTCTCTCTCTCTCTCTCTCTCTATTTTCGGTTGTGCCTTTTTGATTTTGTCCTCTTTTTCTTCAATGGGACGTGCAAAATAGAAAAATACCCAGATGTTTATTTGAAATAAATAATACTTATTGTTAGTAAAAAATTTTTTTTTTTTTCATCTTTCTCTTTCTCACTTTTCGCTCAGACGATGGCGAGCTTTTCATTCTTTTTGTTTCAGTTTAAATTCCTCGTTTTCAAAAGTTTTACTGCGGATGGTACAGTAATGCTCTACAAACTATACACACTGTTCGTGTCAATTTAGTCGTTTCGCCTTCCTTTTGCGTATTGAAATCTTATATTTTGTTCGCCACGATTATTTTCTTTTTCTTTTTTTTCTCTCTTCACTTTCTTAAATGAAGCGACGGAATTATGTTCGTGCATTTGAAAATATTGTTTGTAGTTTGAGAGAATGTTTTTTTCTCGTTTTCTTCAAATGCTATGTTCTTTTTTCAGTTGCCATGTTTTCTCTCTTGTTGCATTTAACACAAAAGACCTACGCAACAAATTGCTCGCTCTTTTTCTTACTTGATCATGCTTTTTCGTTTCATTCTTGTTTGGTTTTTATGGAAAAAGTTTTGCATAACTGCATCATATCGCAAATTGATGTCGGCGCACGCTTTGCAATAAATACGAATAATATTTTGGCTTTGTGTCAAACGCGCCTTCAACCAATTCTTATTTTACATTTTTTTTTTCTTTTAATTTCATCGAATTTTAATTCCTTTTATTCTCTCTTTTTTCATATTGTTTTCACATAAATTGGACAGACTCAATATAAAATCAAAAGTGGAAAAAAAAAGAAAGAAAAACCAATGGCAAATTCAGTCTTGGTAATTTTCTTTCGCTTTGTATTTCCGGCAGCAATGCAATGCCATTGAATTAACATTCCGATTTTAAGCAAGTCAATGTGTTGTTAGTTCCTTTCATTTTATATGGAAGCGGCTGCTATTTTCAGGCTGCTACTACACATGCTATTGCGTATTGTAGCTTTAATTTAGTAAACTAAGCTGTCTGAATGCATGTTGGTTTAATTCCAGCAAATCCGTATTTCGTTGTCGATAATTGTAAAATTTTATACAGCCAATGGAAAGTCGTAAAATTAAATGCGATTTTCCGTTATTGTATTGACTTTGTTGGAATGCTAAATTTGGCCAAAGAAAGAATGAGATTGAAACAGAGAGAGGCGGGGGGGGGGGGGGAATCGAGTGATGGATGAATGGGAGAGAGAAAGAGAAAGAGAGAGAGAGAGAGAGAGAGAGAGAGAGAAAGAGAGAGAGAGAGAGAGAGAGAGAGAGAGAGAGAGAGAGAGAGAGAGAGAGAGAGAGAGAGAGAGAGGGAGAGAGAGATGAAAAGGAGAGAAGGAGAGATGGAGAAAGAGTATAAATGAAAGAGTTCTCTCTTACATGTTAAGCATTGGCAATCGATTTCACTGTGGAAAATGTATTTGAATGAAGTCGAATAGCAACGGTATCGCTGATTTTGAGGTAAATATGAGCTTTGAAACAAACGATAGCGGTTTATTTTTTGGCAAATAATACCATACACTCTTCCACACATTTTCATTAAATTTCTACCGTATTTGCCCGTTCAATGTTAACAGAACGCCAAAATGGAATCAAATCCGATTTCGTTTCTATTTTTCGTATAAACCAAATGCACACACACACACACACACACACACACACAAAACAAAAACTGATGCTAAAGCACTTTTAACTATTTCTAATAATTAATGGATTTAATAATAATAAAACCTCTTAACATTTTGCTTACTTTCACTTGGCATTAAAATCCGTTTTCATTTTGCCAAGCAGTCGCTTTTCACGCTTATTTTCCTTACTCAAACAATATTCATTTTCTTTTATTCTATATTATTTGTTGGCCAGCCAATAATGCGCAACAGCACAACAATGCGATTATAAATCGTTCAGTGGAAAAGAGATAGAAATAAAAGATTGAAAGTGAGAGTGAATGAAAGGAATGGAAGAAAAAGCAAAGACAAGAAAATAAGAGTAAAAACAAGTAAACAAAAAGAGTTGAAAAGAGAGAGGAAGATGGAAGATAGAGAGAGAGAGAGAGAGAGAGAGAGAGAGAGAGAGCGAGAGAGAAAGAGAGAAAGAGAAAGGAAGAGAGAGAGAGAGAGAACGAGAAAACAAATGGAGAAAAGTTCTAGTAAATATCGTAATAAAGATTATCGTCACAAATTATTACTATATTCGGTGGCATGTTGACTTTTGGGCGAAAAGGTGTCAAACAAAACATCGACTTTTCGCATAATTTTTGTGAAAACATCATGCCTTGCAATATTGTTGAAAAATTCATTTCAACTGAAAATAATTATCGTTTGAAACCTTCACATTTTAATAATGAAGCGATTTTTCTTCAAGTTAAATACGCCAAATGACTTCATTTTATCGTCATTACGATGGTATTTGTTTAAGTCCGAATGAGCATTTGTTTGAATACAAACAAACGGCAAAACAGAAGCATAATAAGATTAAAAGTGTAAGAGAAAGAGTGAGAGTGAAATTTCAATGTGAAATGCTTGAATTAATATGACCTTGTTTTATGCAATGGAAAAGATCGTCAATTTGCTAGACATTTAAAGTGTACATCCGATGGTTTTGACAATCTAACGATGCTAATTAGACGAATCTGACGGCAAAATACAAAAAAAAAAAAAAAAAACCGGCATTTATTTCATCCGGAACATGAATTACATTTTTTTCCCCTCACTGAATGTCATCGATTTGCCAAGTTTTATATCGGAACATACAAACTGTCTTCACTTGGCAACATATTTCCAACAATTCAAGTTGAATGGGTGAATGAAGAATGCCTTTTGGTTTTGTGCTTTATATTATATGCATCTATATGAAAAAATAGCTTTAGTTAATCTTGTCGCTTGGAAAACAAGATTCTTCTGTGTCACTGTGCATATTTCATTTAATTCGTTACAATAAAGCAATGAAACAATTTCGAAGCAACAGGATTAAATGAGAAACAATGGACCTACTTTCTTTTCGGTTTATCTCGGGTAAAACTTGATGTGCATTTCAATTTGATTATGCCTTTTAAGCCTTAAAATCCATTTGTATGCTTGATAGTTTGTCGAAATCATATATCAGACGACTTGAATATTCATTTCCTTTTGTTGTTGTGAACGAAGCGAAAATGACTAACTAACTGTATGCGAATGTGTGCGATAGAAAGAAATAGCAAATGGATTTGTAGCCCCAGACACATCAAACGTTTATTTGCCATAATCAAATCTTTGAAATCCTCATTCAATCGAATGGAATTCTCTTCATCACATTTGCATTGTTGTATGTGGGATGGCCAATATTGTTGTTGGACAATGGCAATGCACACAGAAAATGGTGTGAAATACAACATTGGCAATCGGCAAGTGTTGAAAGTGAGTTCGTTCATCAAATCGGAGCATTTGTTCACGTGCAAGACACAAAATTATCTCAAGGATGTGCCAAGCGTATAAAACATACATTCACATATATATATATGTATATCGTTACGATGACACGGACGTGCAATTCTTAGCTAGTGCTATTTATTCAAATCTTCTTCTTTTGTGGTAATTTATCTCTTTTATTTGGCTTCTATTTTCGCGTTACAATACTCTCTTGGATTATGATAATTTCATTTTGACAACAGAAACGTAGAAAGATGAAGGAAAGAAAAGAAAAAAATAATTCCCAAACTAAAATCAATATTCGAAGGAAATAGCGAAAGATAAACATGACGTTGATGTCGTTTTTCAATTGCATAAAATAATGGGTGCGGATGACCAAAAGAATACGATTTCAAATTGTTTTTCGTGATTGCTATTCGATTGGATTTAAAAGGCTCCTCATCAAAAATGCACTACATTGATTTTGAACGAAAACAAACTATAATACAACCAACTGAACTAAACTAATCGAAAATTATTTTGAGAAAAAAGGTCAGCTTTTTAAACACCATGTCTATGAACTGTCGAAGAGGGTTCAAGTGTATGACTGAAGGTAGCATACCGTCTGAAAACAATTTGAAACCGACAATCACTCGATTATACATTGTATAACATGAAATACTATGCATACCAACATGCATGAGTGACGTGTGCGAGTGCGATTACGAGTGAATATATTGGGGGCTGAATATATCTAAATGTGAAAGTGAATCTGATCAATTTGTACACAAAACACACAAAGTATCACTGTTTAATGCAATCAAACTGTTGTAAATGTTCTTGAAATCTAATGATGGCACTTATCTCAATGCTGACCCGTTTGCCGCTTTCACAATTTCTCTTTCAATCTCACATTCTTGCTCCGTCACTCTTTTGCATATTTTCAGTTCTTTCTGTCTATCTCATTTTCTTTCCCTTTTTACCCTCATTCAATCCCATTCCATGTATTGGATATAATTAAATCGCTATTTCTATTGACCGAGATTATTCTCGCATAGGCGAGAGAAGAAAAAAAAAAACTACTATAACAAATGTAATTAAAACAAGTCCCTCGAATCATTCACACAAACAAATTTTTCTTTAGATTGAATCTCACGTTGAGCAAAAACCAGAACGCAAAATTCGTTACCACTGTGTGTTTGTTTTCTTCTTTCGTTTCACATTACCAACGGGTTTATTGCGACTATATTTCCAAGTTGGAAAAATCAGTGGCATTTGCTTTTACACCATCTCGGCGTTTTTATATGGGGAGGTTCGATGCGAATAAATAAGCGCATAATACCATTCGAATTACATCCCTGTAAGTGTATTAGAAATGGAAAGGTTTCTAATAAAGTTAATGAAAAAAAAAAACGGGGGAGAATGGTATTGTGTGTTATTTTTATTGCTATTAAAATGAGAGATGTACCAGAGAATGAATGAAAGGAAAAGAAAAAAAAAAAATTATTGTAAGTACTTTTATATGTATGAAAGCCTTTACACAATATACATTATTTTGCAGTTGAACTGAAATGACAGAAAGATTCAGATCGTAGGCAGACAAAAGGAATCAAAATCAACAATGAGCAAATGGGAAAAAAAATCTGTTATTCAAAAGTGACTGCTTTGTTTGTTTAGTTCAAAAATAATGATGACAGTTGTAACATGTCGAATGAATAAAAAAAAAAGAAGAAGGCCAACAAACTGTATTCCTTTTTTTTTTCTCGATTAAACTTTACATTTTGAGCACGTTGTTCAATAATGAATGTTATGCAGAAGAAAGAGGCTAATGACTCAATGGTCATTTCAGGTCATATGATCTTATAGATTATGAAACAAAGTACGCCTATTTTATACACAAACCATGATGATGAAAACATGATGATGTTGAAGAAGAAGAAGAAGAAGAAGAAGAAGAAATAAACATGAAGTTATGAACTTGGCTTCTTGATTCATTTTCACAATAAATTATGAGACACATACAAACAGGGAGAGAAAATAAGAGCCAGAGTGGAGTACAAGCAATGCATGCCCATTTAATACGTTAATAATTTTAAAACTGCAGCACTCAATCACTGGATACTGGAAGAGATAGGTTGACGGGCTACCATGTGCTTGGCTGGCATTAAGACATTGCCAAAAATTAATAGTGTATCATTAAGAAAATTTATTAGGCCATGTTTCCATCTGAATAAACATGATTATTGTTAGGATTGCATTTGCTGAGAACTGAACTTGTGTATGGCATCGACGGCGGCGGTGGCGGCAATGTGCTTAGAAGAATTTGCTGAAATTGCACGAATTTTGTTTGGCGCACATTCCACTCTTTATCGGACAATTTTGTTTTTGGGACGTTTTTTTTTCTCTCTCTCTCTCTCTCTCTCTCTCTCTCTCATTCTCTCTATAGTCTTCCTTCATTCGTAGTCCATTTATCTGGAATAACATGCGTTCGTCGTTTAGCATTCAATTAATTTGTATTTGTTCTCATTTCATTTTCTTTGTGTGTAGCAATTTTAATTATTGCATTTATGAGAGAGAGCGAGAGATAGAAAGAGGGCGAGAGATAGAAAGAGGGCGAGAGAGAGAGAGTGAAAGGAAGAGAGAGAAAGAGAGAAAGAGAGAAAGAGAGAAAGAGAGAGAGAGAGAAAGAGAGAAAGAAAGAAGGAAAGAAAGAGAGAGAGAGAGAAAGGGGGAGAGAGAGTGTGTGAGAGAAAAACCAAAAGTCAAACCAGAACAACAAGGAGCATTTGTTGATTGAGTACAATTTTTGAAAACTTGATTTTAACGTGGAAAACGTAATATAATGATGATTATCAAATGCAAAACGTCAAATTTTTCTTTTTAAAATTATTTTTGTTCCCAAAAGTGCAAAATCTTTAAAGTTCTCTTCTCTTTGAAAACAAAAACTTATACCATAATGCAAAGATAGGGATTGCATGCATTTTTATTGAATGAAAAAGTTGGTATAAGTTAGACAAAGCATTGCACAACCAAACCATATTAGACGAAACAATGTAACGGATACTGTGAAAAGTTAAATTCAACGATTTTTACATTGGTTGCCGGCGTGTAAGCGAAATAAACTCAACGAATCGTTTTAAATGAATTGAGCTGAAAAACCATATGAACCATTTGAAAAGTGATGGGCGAAAGCAAGAAATAGAAAATGGAGAGAAAAAAAAAGGACAAAACGGGTGGTGTGAGAAAATAGTACCTATTCGAAAATCCGACAAACGAGCAAAAAAAAAAAAAAAAAAGAATACTTGAAAGAATGTCTGGATAGTGATGATGATAGTGATAATCATGATGATGAGTTGAAAATAAAACGAACCAAATATTCCATTTCACTAAGCTTATTTTCTGGGCACGTTTATGCAATCAGTTGTGGAATGAGCGGGTAGAAAAAAAAGCGACAGCAAAAAGGGATTTGGAAGCAATTTTTCCACCAAAAGGAATTTTAAGTGAAATGCCCTAAGTTGAAACTAAAAAAGAGAAACTATTTGAGAACTCATAAAAGTTATATTAATTTAGACAATGGAAACTTTTCAAACGTCATTTTTACCCATCAACCATTGTCTTTCGCGTGCACTTTTTTTTCGCTCATTCGTTCGTTCGCTCGTACATTCATTCATTCTTCTTCTTTGTTGCTCATTGGGGTTTTTTTTTTCTCCTGCAATGTTCACAAACAATTTGTACGGAAATGTTTGCAGCAATGGAGTGGAGCAATCTCGGTAATTCTCTCCCTTTTTCTCTATCTCTCTCTCTCTCTACCTCTTCCAATATTTCTGAGTCTCTTTCTTGCACACTTTCCTTGTCTCTTTCTCTTTCTCTCTTCTCTCTCTCTCTCTCACTCACTTTCCCTGCCACTCATTCTCTCGATTTATTTCTCTCTCTCCATCTATATATCGCATTCTCTGTATCTCCCATTCACTATCTTCATATCTCACCGAATCCATGAAAATGTTCAGTGACGTGCAACGCAAGATTTTTTTCTTTGGTTTGCATCAAGCTAACGAATTATTTAATTTTCCTGGTTAAACGATCTCGTATTTTTCGTTGTTGTCGTTCTATTCGGTTCGTTCATTGTCTTCTTATGTTACGTATACTCTGAAAACCTAAGCGCGGGCTACAGACGTAATTTTGAGGTGTCATTGAAAATAACCACACAAAGTGGTGCGTCTACAGCGCAAAAATATTATAATGTGGTGAATTGCAAACGAACCACATTTAAATAATTTTGCAATATGAACGCACCACAATGTTGGTGATTTTCAATGACAGCCCAAAATTGTGGTGCTCAAATGTAAATTCAGTGTGTGTGAATATCGAGTAGCCCACGACTGGGTTTTCAGAGTATATGCCACATTGGCAACGCAATCGTTATTTCATGCAAAAATGTTCAACTCATCACAAATCGTCTAAAAATCATTTTATTTGCCCCTTTTGTTACAATGAGTGCAGTTTCTGTTTTCGTTGAACATTTAATAAGCTTAAATGATTTAAATTGATGTGAATTGAAGTAATATGCACAAAACTGGGTGGATGTTCTTTTATTTGTGCTGCTTCTTCTTCATCTTCAGCATTGTTGCCAAAAAGAGAAGTGCATGCCGCGAAAAAATATGCCACATGGTTTTGCTATAATAGAAAAAAGTTTTTTTTTTTTTTTTTTTTTTTCAAAAAAAATTCTTCTTCTGTTATGTTTGTTGATGAAACCATTTGCAACTTCCATTGTTTGTCCAATATTGTAAGTGTTTGAATAAGTAGCATTAAAGAATGCTTAATACCTTTCATTTCACGTTTAACAAGCATTCAATGCGCATATTTGTAATGATAATTTATCATTGATAAATTGGATTTATTGAATAGTTGTGCGATAAGTATTATTGATTTTAAGTTATTGAAATGGAGCAAATAATGCATTTAATTGCATTTTCTTGAAATCTTCAATTTACTTGAAAAATGAAAAATTGACAATTGCAACAACAATGATGCAAACGAAAACGCATGTCAGTGTGATGAATGTTTTCAACATTTCATGTAACTTTAAAACTTTTTGCAAATTCTTCTGTCAATAGAAAAACATTAATTAATCTTATTTTGCCATTGAACATTCCATTTTTCAGATTTTGCTCGCATGCATTTTTGTTGAGCGTGAAATGTGAAATGAAAATAGAAAATAAAAAATAAAAAATGAATTCTCTCTTCCACACAAATAACATACTATATCAGATAAGTGACTACATATCAAGAACTTTTATGCGGAAAATTATTTCAAAACTTCCTTCATGATATTGTCGAAATTAAATCAATTTCAGAACGAAAATTGTTTGTGTTTCAAATTCCAGAAACTTAAAAACTCTGAAATAGATTTTCAATTCATATTCAAAAGTATTTGTCGTGAGTTGTCTTTTTCTTAATATTTGTCTTTTTTAGAATTTTATCCGATTTTTTTTTTTCACCAATTTTTTTTAGAATCTCATTACATTGTAAAAATGTTATTAAAATCGCATGCTTATCATTATTTCCATCGGTTTTTCAATTTTTGTGGTGAAAATTTCAATTTATGAATAATGAAAAAAACGTTAAATAATCATCGTAGGTTTATTTATTTCAAGTGATTTTATTTATGGTTCTTAACAATAACCCATACCGGGATAAAATGAATAATGGTCGATAATGGTTTTCAGATAAATTGGTCATTAATGTGATGTATATTCGGCATCGATATCCATTCAATCTTTTGACTTTGTCCAATACTGTTTAAATACACACTTTTTATTGTATTGATATATTGAAAATGAAAATTTGAATGGGAAAAAAACGATCTTTTGCCAATTAATTAAAAACAAAGCAATTCCTCTGGTTAATGCTATTGAATGTTGACGTTCGTTTCCATTTATGCTCATAAATATAATGTTGAAAGTTTTTTTTTTTTCAATTTAATTGGTTCGATTTTATTCACGATTAAACTATAATTTCAATGTAATAGAATAAATGAAAAGGTAACAAAAGAGGGAGGGAGAATGAGAGAGAGAGAGAGGGAGGGAGAGAGAGAAAGAGAGAAAGAGAAAGAGAAAGAGAGAAAGAGAAAGAGAAAGAGAAAGAGAAAGAGAAAGAGAGAGAGATAGAGAGAAAAAAAAAGTGTGAAAAAAGATTGGCATGAATGCAAACAATTGCCATAGTTACGGAAATTTACGTAATAAAAAGCGATAAAAGTCGAAAAGTTGTTCATAATGAAACAGCATACAAAAAGCGCTTTTGTATACTTTTGGCCAAATGATTGTACACTCAATACATCGTAGGCATGAGAATTGAGAAAAAAAAATGTGAATGTTTTACATCGATGTTGGACTGAAGAATGAGAAACCATTTAATCTCGAATTGAAAATCAGTTTTTCGCATTTAAAAATCAACATAGCAAATTAGTGTGTTCAACACACCTGTTGATATCTTGCCTTTTTCCATCCAATCACTGTCTGCTAACCATTTTTCTTCGCTACCTGTTCAGGTTACATTCAACTCATTCAGGTGTGTGTGTGTGTGTGTGTTTTTTTTTCTATTTTCAAATACCCACTTCATCTTTCCACTCTCTTATTCATGAGGTTTAGACACGCACATTGCAACAAAAACAGCAACAACAACAACAACAACAAGAAGAAAAGTCGCCCTTTTCCATACAGACACCCTATTTCGTGTTGATGTTATCGGTAAGTAAACGGTATTAGCGGATATTTTTACGAATCGGTAAAGGTGTTAGACCAATTTCATAGTGATACCAAATGCGACAACCCAAAACAGATTAATCGCTCTCTTTCGAAAATATATATATATGTATATTCTTATATGGTATTCCCCAGTTGTTTGTGCGTCTATTTTTCCATCCAAACTTTTAATTTAAGCCATGTTTTGAAAAGAAAAAACATGATGAACTATTTTGAAACAAAATCCTATGGAGTTATTTATGCTATTACATATGGCAATTGGCTACCAAACTAATGCACATTCTCAACATAAATGTAAAAGTTCATTTGAAAATAGACAAATTAAAAAAATGCTGACATTCACCTATTTTATTTAGGTATTATTGTTGCATTCGTTGAATTACAAACTCATGCTGAATGTTTTCAATTCCAAATTTATGAACACAAAAAGTTTCAAATAACTTAGATTCAGGTGTGGGAGAGAGATTTTATGTTGTGAGAATGAGAGTGAGAGAGAGAGAAAGAAAGAGAGAGAAAGAGAGAGAAAGAGAGAGCAAGAGAGAGAAAGAGATAGAGATAGAGAAAGAGAGAGAGAGAGAGAGAGAGAGAGAGAGAGAGGGAGAGAGAGAGAGAAAGAGAAAAATATGTGTGTTTGGCTGAACACACATAAATAAACGTTGAAATGTTCAGTCAAAATGAAGCCTATGAGAATACAGAGAGTTTTCAAATTGGTAAGTAACACGGCAAATCGTTTTTCTTTCTCTTTCAATCTTCTCTTTTTTTCTCTTGTTCTCGTTCACTCTCTCACTTTCGCTGTTTTGCTCTTATTCGTTTTTCGAGGCCCAAAAATTCAACGGCAACAAACATATTATCATCGCATATGCGTCGGAATGTGAATATGTGAATGAACAGAATGTATGCATAAATACGTTATAATCTGTTCAGTTTACAGTGAGTGCATTTAATACAAAACCCATTCACAATATAAATGAGAATTGGCCCTGTGTGTACATTTAAAGTTGGCTTCCTAAGTTTCCATAAAATGCATTCAAATTGCAAGGAACATTTTCAATGAGAGGAAGCCCATTCACTGAACAATATGTAAACATAAAATGAAGTGAAATAGAGATGGAAGAAGGGTTAAAGAGAGAGGGAGAGGGAGAAGGAGAGGAAGAGGGAGAGAGGGGAGGAAAGAGGGAGAGAGGGGTGCTGAAAAAGAGATACAATTTCCATTTGTATATATTTATACTAAACCGAACAGACGAATAATTATGAACAACAATTTGACCGTTTTTGTATTTGCGCACGCATACACAAAATTCAATCTGTAGAAAATATGTTATAACTTTTAGTTATACATGAAATAAAGATGTAAACGTAAATATCCAAATGTTATGAATTAGATGAATTTCATATCGATCGACCGATGAAAAATATTTAATCGGAACATTTCGATATAAAGTCCAACCCAATCCGTTACAATGTTGAAAGTTTCTGAAGTGTTTCCAATTTCAAGCGATGATCGCTCTGGTTTAATATCTCATGCTAATTATAAGTTAGAATGGAAATTATTACACCAAAATCGCAACGATAAATTTAACAAAAAAAGAAAAAAAAAACACATCCAGAATTCGGCCACTTTGTATTTGCATTCGAAGTTGCATAATATTTCCATGTGTTATAAATCAACTGGAGTATTGTATGCTATATTTTTTATCAACATTTTTTTTTCGCTTAGAATTTTTCTGTATACTGATATCAATTTATTTTTTTTTTGCTCTGCGTTTCCATCTAACAATGAGAAAAAATATGCTCACAGAAAAATTGCGGACACTTGATGAGGGTAAATGCTCACTTACGCTAAATAACTTGCGCCAAAATAAAAATCATAATACAAACAATTCGTGCACTCATTTGAACATGGAGAAGAATGAGAGTGAGAGTGAGAGAGAGAGAGAGAGAGAGTTGCGGAAGAGAAAAATATGTGCAATACACCATTGCAGCGAAAACAGTTCAACGAGAAAATGAATGAGTGAGCCATAGCTTTCATCGCGTAATAGCAAGCATGACCATTTTACAGCGAATACGTATAAATCACTGCAAATTATAGTACTGTCATAATCGATGATGTACACTGTTCTGTATACTCATTTTCATTTTATGCACATAAACATTTTGCAATGGGAAAAAAAAACAACAGGGAAAGCAGGAAGAGTGAGAGAAAGAGAAAGGGAAAGAGAGAGAGAGAGAGAGAGAAAGAGACAAAGTCGAACTGTGAATGTGCTTATGCATGCATACTTTGACAAAGTCAAATGATTTTTACAGCACCAAAATAAGTATTCGACGTCATTGCACACATCATGAGAAAAACAAACAATATTTTACGAAAGACAAACGGGCGAAGAAAAAAAAAACGGCCACAAATTCAAAAATATAAACTACCTAAGCGATTCACTAAAATCAAATGAAATTCAACATGACCGACAATAGTGGAAAAAAAAAACAAAATAACTTACACACACAGAGCGGAGAGAGAGATAGAGAGAGAGAGAGAGAGAGAGAGAGAGAGAGAGAGAGAGAGAGAGAAGAAGAACGAACATATGAACTACTCAACTGTGCAAGTCTGTCTATTTTAGAATACTATGCACATTGCACACAAGCCTGTTTCTGTTGATGACTGACACCCTCAACCATCGTTTCTAATGGTAATCTATCATTTATTTTCACAAAATGCAGCAAAACAACGACTGAGAGATAGAGAAAAAGTGAAAGAGCGAGCAAAAAGAAAGAGAAAGAGCGAGTGAAAGAGAAGAGAGAGAGAGAGAGAGAGAGAGAAGAAGGAGAGAGAGAGAGAGAGAGAGTGCGAGAGTTCCATAGAATAAATTGTAATGAAGAGACGAAGCGACAAAAAGAGAGTAAATGATGGAAAGAGAGCTCTTTTTGATGTAAACTGAACATTTTTGCCATGAAATTTATGACATGTATGTTGCTGTCGCTGCCGCATCAACTATTCGCATTCAAATATGTAGCATTTATGAGTTGTGGTCGCGATAATAATAAGCGATAATTTTCGTAACGAAATTTTAAATGCTATTTGATTAAACAAAACCGAGGCCGAAAAAAAAAAGACGGCTTTGTATGACGTTGACTATGCTTTTTTGTTCGGATAGTGTGCGTCTGTGTATGTATGTCGGGAAACCATTTATGGTCGAGCTTTTGAGTCCGTTTGGAGATAGAGCTACATAAATCAATGTGATTTTTTTTTTTCTACCAACCAAACCGCACTAATGACGTCAATCACAGTGAACGAGCAAAATAGGGAAAAAAAATTGCGTGTTTTTGTTTGATTTGACAATTTTTTTTTTTTTTGTTCTTTTGGTGCTATGATGTTTGCGTAACATTTGAGTTGATCATTTACATAAGCCATACTATGGCCTCCATTTTTCAATTATTCGTACAAACGCTAAAAAAAAGATTACAGATTCTTTGGTATTTAAAAATGAAATTAATTGTTCAATTGTAATAAAATGTATTTTTTCGCTCAATTTGTAATTGAATGCAATCCTCAACAACTGATAATCTAGATTAAAATATGACCTTCTCGTAGATCAATCGGTGAAACCAATTTTCTGTGATAATTCCAGTTCGTCATTTTCAAAATGATTGATTATTCCATGTATAAATTTTCATTAATTATAAATTGTAAGCCAAATGTGTGTTGTTAAATCCGTTTTGATGATTGCTTGAATGATTGGGTATTCGTATGGCATGCAAAGTGATAAACGTCATATGCACATGTGCTTTAAATTTTGTGTGTACTCGGGGATCAATTGCCAATGCTATTTGATTTAAATATTAAATGAAACCGAAGATTACATGCTGTATGCTCAATCAGAATCAAGAATCACATTCACAAATGTAAAATGAATTGCAATACATTTTTTAGTGACTTTCGATTTTCATTGTACAATTTACAATTTACCATTGCATTACATTTTCTACTTCTCATTTGCTTCGAATTTTGTGAATTCTTGTCTCGTTGTGAATCTGAATAAATTTGTCAACGATTTTCTTTTTCTTCTTTTGCTTTTGCTCAAAAAGACTTTTTCGTCTATCGGTTAATGTAACAAAAATACATTTATACAATCAAATTCGTTTTTTTTTTTTTTTTTTTGCATCGAACAGGAAGTTAAATATGAAACACCATTTTTGTGTACATAACAAGGCGTAGATATATTTCAAAATATATTCACAATGAGAAAATAAAAAGGGACTAAGCTCTCATTGAGCGCACTGAAACTACATTTGATCATGCGAACGAGTTGGATATCGAATTATATGCATACATAAATCCCCAATAATTTGATTAAATAAATATGAAAAAGAGAAAGAGAGAGAGAGAGAGAGGAAGAGAGGGGGAGAGAGAGGGAAAGGGGAAAAGAAAAAAAATTATAGAATATAGAATACATAACCACGAATCCGATTATTCCGGCAGCACTTTTGAATAACTGCTAGTACATGATTTACAACACTATGGCTCGAAGCGACGGCAAGAAATATAAAATATTTTACAACATTTTTCAACTAAATAAATTTGTGTTCGCGAACGCACACACACACACAGAATTTTGCTACGATTACAACATTTCTGCTTCACTAACTTTCAACGAACATCGAAATAAGGAGCGCAAATGAGAAGAAAAGAGAGAGAGAAAGAGAGAGGAGAGAGAGAGAGAGAGAGAGAGAGAAAGAGGGAGAAAGAGAGAGAAAGATCGGATGAGTTTGAGCGATAGCGCGTGAATGTTGGTTTGGGATAGAAAAAAGTCAACACAGAGAGAGAGAAAAAAAAAAACTTTTGTATTATATAATCCTTTGTTATAGATTGCATTTCCTACGCCAAAAATACACACAACTATCAAATATTTAAAGACGATGAAAATGAACGGGCCGCTAGAGAATGTGAACCATAAAAATAAAATTCATATTTGTGGTATGTAATACAGCATTCAAGATTTCACATGCGCGCACCACAAAAGACAACACAAAACTAGTGAATGGAAAACATTCGCGCGGATCATCAACAAAAATGATAACACTCTCCATTTTTTTTTCTCTCTCTTTCTCTCTCTTACTCTCTCTCTTCTACTCTTTCTTTTCGTTTATGTTGGCTTTCAATTTCCTTTTGATACTCTTCCATTTGAGCGCCCAACATTTTTCTTCTTTTTTCTCAACATCATCAATCGAAGATTCACGAAAATTATGAAGTAATTCTTTGAAATTTGATCTTATATTAAGAAGAAGTATAAAATTATCTTATGAATTATCTGTTACGCAATAGAACACTTAAGTTAATATTGCAATTATATCAAGTGTGCTACATCGAATGTATTAATTCATGTTAATTTACTTTAAAAATATGAAAATTTCATCACAATGTCACTTGAATCACTTTTGACGTTAGTATAAACTGTGATAAATCACTACTTCCAAACAAATTTTCAAATTAAAAATTCGCATTTGAAGTACACAAATGTACATTTATGGAAACTAGTTCTGTTTGTTTGACTCTTGAAATTCACTGAACAAAATAGCAAAAAAAAAGTTTAGCTTAATTTTAATAAAATACATTCCAAGAGGTATTAATATGAAAATAGAAATAATTTTGAGGTTTTGTTCATACTTATAGCATATAGCATTTGAAAAAAAATTTGTAATGAAAATAAATAATTTTTTTTTTTAATCGTGAAATGTCAATTTCGAAGTTGTTACTGTTGAAAATTTTTAAATATTGAAACGTCACAATATAAACTTTTTTTTCTCTAGATTTTATAACTTTGTTTGTCATTTCATTGGATTAAAATGAAATGCAATATCGCAAATTAAACATTCGTTTTTTCCGTCAAATTAGAAATTGTGAAATATTTGGAATGATAAATATTGTGCATTTTTTGAATTATTTAGTAATTTTGAGATGAAATCCATATTCGTTGCATATCTAAAAATGAAAATTGCACAAAATCAATGTAAAATCTATTTTTGAATTACTATTTGATGCAAATCTAGTTGTGAATTCAGTTGAAATACAAATATTCGGATTGATTTAACAATTTTTATCAATAAAAATTATTAAACCGGTTTGAAAATGCTCAAATATTTACATGATGATAAAGCAAAGAGAAAAATGAATCAATATTAAAACGATCAAATGAACGAATGAACAAACCAAGCTCTCAATTGTTGAATTGATTCGTGAATGGATTGAAAATTTCCAGCACATAGTCAAATAATATATTTCACACCCTATTAAAGCCAAAACGTGCAGTATAATTCAAATAAATCGAGAATAAGAGTGTGACCGCGTGTTCAACATATCAATGTGTCGTATTTCTAATAGAAATCTTATTGCATTGATATAATGTTTGATGTGTGTGTGCGTTTGGTTTGGGTTGGGATTGTTGGTGAAATTGCGAATGGGCGCACAATTATTGAGCATCGAGCAAAAACGAAAAATATCGTCAAAATCATATGGTGGTATATTTCGCATCTCGGCATCAAACATCAACATGAATTCCATAACATTTTCAGCTTTTTTTATGGTATTGTTGAGCAATTTATACAATCATGTAGCAAACTAACAAATCCAAGCTGACTTACGGTGTATTCATGCTGCGTTATGTTAGCCGTGTTTGTGGTTCAAATGAGAGAGAAAGAGAGAGAGAGAGAGAGAGAGAGAGAGAGAGAGAGATAGAGAGAAAGAGAGAAAGAGAAAGAGAGAGAGTGAGCAAATGGTATTCGTTTCGCTAAGTAAACACAGTGGCATTGAACAGTGCCGAGATGTGGTTCACTTCGCAAGTAAAATAGCCGCAGCTAATGTGAAAATTGTGAGCTCATAGCCCTTACATATCTTTCAAATGGATTTTATTGGTGCTGCGCACTTCAACCTATACTAAATTTTTATTGTGTTGACTGCAATGAACGCAAACAATGGAAAAATAATTCTTTTTTCCTTTCATTTAGTCTTATTCTCTCTCTCTCTCTCTCTCTCTCTCTCTCTCTCGCACACAGACAAACACTCACTCTTGCTCTTTTGAAACATCAAAATCCCGCTGTGATACGATTATTTCACTTTATATATACATATTTGAAGCGTAAATAAATACACAAAACTCGGAATTAAAAATATAATACATGCATATGTCATCGCAATTTTATTCAAATGCAGTAACTTTATTAATCAAAAATTCATTTTCAAGCAAAGCAAAAAAATGACGACAACGACAAACGAAAAATGACAACAACAACGATGACGATGACGATGACAAACAATGACAACAGCAACAAGAGAATGAGTTTGAAATTAGCGACAGCAGCAATATCAATTTTATGGCACTCAGCTTTTGAGCCAATGAAAAAGAGAGAGAGAGAGGGATTTTGAAATGATTGCATTTTCATTTTCGTGTAAGTTTGTTGTGTTCATTCTTTTACATATATATATTTTCTTTTCGCATCACATTCGGTCGAAAATGCATGGATTTTCAACAAATAAACCGCATAAATACATTTGAATCGAATAATACCCGAGTCTGCAAGTAAATCCGATTTCTTAACTGCTGTTGCAAAGACATGGCACGAAAAACAAATTGTAATGCAAAACAATACAAGGCAACATAACACACACACACACACACACACACATGCACACAGTGGAAAATGGTGAACAAAATGCAATTTTAGAAAATTGCAAATAATGGCAACAGTTCATGGATCGTAAAAATAAACAAAATCCAGAAGCTAAAACCAAAGCGAATATCGTGTAAGAATACCATTTTAACCCACACTAAGACCATTCACATATATACACACACACACACACACATACAATCTAGTATTTCGGTCGAAAACTTAACAGATGCTAACAAACAAATCGCTTTGAGGTCACTGGCATTTCATGAATTATTCTCCGTTGCATCGCCGTACCCAGATTCTTCCTTTTCCGAACTATCAGCATTTCGTCTAAGTTCAACGGAATCGGGGTGGCCGCGGTTTTGTTTCATTCATTCCCATTTTTGGTTGAGCGAATTTATTGATAAAAACCAATTTCATAATTAAATTTTGTTAACTTTCATTTTCGCAGCTGAAACTTGAATTTTCTATTCTCAAAGCAATGTTAAATGCAATTGTACTGGAAAAGGGGGCGTGTGATTCGAGAAGCTAAAGGCAGGCAATGAGCAAACTAAAAAGATTGCGATAGAGAGAGAGATATCTTGAGAGAGAGATAGAGAAGGAAAGAGCGAGAGAGAGCAAGAGAGAGAGAGAGAGAGAGAGAGAAGAGCAAGAGATAGAGATAGAGAAAGAGATAGAGAGAGAGAGAGAGAGAGAGAGAGAGAGAGAGAGCAAGAGAAAAGATAGAGAAAGAGATAGAGAGAGAGAGAGAGAGAGAGAGAGAGCAGAGAGAGTAGAAAGGGAAGAGAGAGAGAAGTAGCCAAAGAGAGGAAACATTGGCAAAAATGCTGTAAAATTATCGCATCCGGAAACCAGGCAACGGCACAGCCAGTTGCAGCGGAACAATAATAACACAAAAAGTAATAATAGTTTCATATCAAAATCCACATATTATTATTTCACATTTGGAAATTGCACAAAATGGTTAAATAAATGGTAATAAAATTTCAATTTAATTAAATTTCTGAGCTTAGAATTCATAAAGGGAGTTTGATACATGCACACACACACACACACACACACACACAGTGTAACCAAATGAAATGAATGCCATGAACTGGACGTGCCTGGCTACATTATCGATATATTTATATAACTGAGAAGAGTGAGAAATTGAAAGGAGAAAACTACAAAAGTTTTTGACATTTTTGCAATTATTGCCAGTGCACAGCACTCACTCAAATTAATTAGTGGAAAAATATCTTGTATTCGAAAGAGCGTTAAAGAAAAAATGGGAAATTGATTTTCAAGTGTAATGAAATGCGATTTTGTCTCCACTTGAAAAACATATCTCTTTCGTCATTGTAATTACAGTTTTTGCTGTTGTTGTATTTATTCAGCTTTGTTATTTGCTTATAATATGCAATTGATTCGATCATTTCAGCAATTCCCTTTTTGCTCATAATCCATGAATGGGTACCATGCATAGCGAGAGGTAAAGATAGAAGAAGAGAGTAGGCAAGAGAGGTAAAGATAGAAGAAGAGAGTGGGCAAGAGTAAAAATGTGGTATGTTTTCAAAACTATTTTGAAAGTTGCTAATAACAAATCCCATTCGACTTCTATGAATTTTGTGCATGTTTTAGGCTGACAAGTGTTTAATTCTGCACAATAAATGGCAACTGGTTATCAATTCATCCTTCTATCAAAATCAATGATTGATTTGAAATGCTGCAGTGGTTTTTTTTTGGCATACAAAGAATGGCCGGATTGTCGATTGCATAATAATGTGTAAAATTTGCTACAATTTGGTTTCCCTTGTTCGCATTTGGTTTCTTTTTTCACTTGGTTTCAATCTCTCAATCCTCCGTCGAATGATAATAAATTGACACACAGCTTGACCGATAGCGGTTTCACGAGCTATATGAATCGGCATTTCGATGATTAAGATACAGAGAGATAATAGATTTTATCGTAAATTAAATGGAAAATAATCACATTGTTTCAATTCAATACAATTCAATTGAATTTAATTTACGTAATTGCATTTGTTTGAGGGTAAAAAAATTTACTTTCTTCTGTGCAGTTGTTGTTGTTGTTTTTTTTTTTGTTTTGTTTTTGGTTTAATTACACCTAGCGGGCGTTCTGCAGAGTCAACACTAGAGATGATTCAACGATGAATGCTAAATGTATTCAGCATCTGTTACGGTTTTTACGAGAACGAGTCTCAACTCCCTATAAATTCCATTACATTTTCGTTTTTCATTCGGGTTTTAATAGGAGGGAATTATTAAATGTCGTTAAGTCTTTGCTTTCATTGTGACGTTTCTTGTTTCACATTTCTTTTATTGTTTTTTTATTCACTTTCTTTCTATTTCTCTCTCGCTCTCTCTCTCTCTCTCTCATTCTCTCTTGCTCTCTCTCACTCTCTCTCTCACTCCCTCTCTCTCTCTTTCTCTCTCTCTCTCTCTCACTCCTCTCTCTCTCTCTCTCTCTCTCTCTCTCTCTCTCTCTCTCTCTCTCTCTCTCTCTCTCTCTCTCTCTCTCTCTCTCTCACTCTCTCTCTCTCTCTCTCTTTCTCTCTCTCTCTCTCTCTCTCCCTCCCTCACTCTCTCTCTCCCTTTTTCTTTGTATATACCGAATGGAAAAGAATTTTCCGTATTATTCTTTTGATTTGTGTGATAGCGTTAGTACGTTACTCAAAAGTGCAAGCAGGCAAAGTTGACTCGTATTTTATTGAGATGAAGGTATTATGAATGACGTCTATAAAGTGAGCAGAAAACTTTTTTTTTTTTTTTTTGTCACAATCAATGAACGCTGTGAATCTCTGGATAAAATAACCTAAAGCGATTTCATTTGCTTTTCTTCTTTTTGTAACAGCATTTAACGCTAGAACATTATCGTTACTTCAACTCTTTGTGTCTTTTGCTTTAATGCTAATTGCAATGTGAATTTTTGCTGGAAAGGTTGATTGCTTTGTTTTCACTCAATGTGAGTTTCACTTCATTTTCACACAATTTTCACGTTTTCCGGCACAGAAAAAAATGGAATAAAACTAACCGGTTTGATGTAATAACTTGATGAAAAGGCCGAAAAGTGAACCACTTGACGCCAGCACAGTCTTCACAAATTGACACGTTTTTTTTTTTTCAAACGAAATTATTCAACAATATTGAAGTCAAACAAAAATTGAGTGTCATCATATTCAAGTAGTCTCACTTAAAAATGAATGAAAGACGCCTAATAAATGCATGTGGAAATTCTTTTGAAATTATGCAATCTAATATGGTGCATTAAAAATGTGTCTGGGAAAAATGAAATTACTCTTGCACAGAGAAGCGCTTGTATGCGCGCTCGTTTTGATGAAAATCTGATCCAATAAAGCGAATAACGAATCAACAAGTATGATAGGTATTCACCGGCTGCAGCATTTTTATTCAATAAATATTGATTTCACAATGAACAAGATTGGAATTTCAATTAGGGTTGCACCGCAACACAAGCGATGCATATAAATTCATTTTTGTTTTATGCAAATTCCATTCTTTTCTTGAATCATAACATATATTGTTGAGATTTTTATTTCGTTCACATTTTACAATGTTTGCAAAGGAATGTTTATGAGCGACTTTAATGTGCTCACAGTCAAAAGCGTTGAAAAAATGAACAGAGAACGTTCTTTTGATAATTTCAATGATTTCTTTTTTTTTTGCTTTCTTCTCTGATGGCGAAACGAGTTAAACGTTTAATTCACCACATAAGTCATTTTTTCTCATCTCATGAGAGATAGAGTGGGAGGGAGAGAGAGTGAGAGAGAGAGAGAGAGAAAGCATGAAAAAAGGCACACTTTTTACTCAGTTCGCCGAGCAGAAGGTGCAGCTCTCACGACAGACAAACCGTTTTTTAATTAGTCTACTTTCTCTCCCACTTTTGTTGCATCGTTGTGTAAATTTCCTTTTTTTTTTTGTGTTCAGTCTATGTGTTCCATGGAATACAGCATATGTTCTACAGAAAATATACCATAAAAACCATAAAATTGTTTTGATTTCTGCAATTGCAAGTGAATTTCAACCGATTGAATCAGTTTTTGGTAATCAAAACAAAATTAGTTAGGAAAATTACTTGAATTTTACCACGTGACTCGCAATTAAAATCGTTTAAACTATGGGTTTGTGTGTTCAGTTGTTTTTTTTTTGCCGTTTTGGGTTTTGAGCGTGTGTCCGACACTTTTTCTGTCGGCAAAATAAAATCGGTTCATCTGTTGAATTTTTGCCCAAACCAAATATTGGTCGTGTTGACCTACGAAAGAGGGAGGATTAAAGAAAGAGGTGGATAAAATCAGAAAGAGAAGGGATAAGAGAGAGAGATAGAGGGAGAGAGAGAGAGAGAGAGAGAGAGAGAGAGGAAGAGAAAGAAGGATAGAGGAGGAGAAGAAGTAAAAAAAAATATAAAAAGGGAGAGTTGCATTCGCAACTATCGAAAGCGAGCAATATAAAAGTTATTTGCTTGCAACGAAAAAGGTATAAAGCGAGAACGGAAGAGAGATCGAAAGAGTTTGGGCGATAGCAGGAGAGAATTAAAAAGAGATAGAGAAAGAGAGAGAGAGAGATAGAGAGAGAGAGAGAGAGAGAGAGAGAGAGAGAAGATAGAGAGAGAGAGAAAGAGCTGGTGAATGAGCGAGAGCGAATGGCTTAAATTTATGCTACATGAGAGTGTGCAATACCAGAACTTGCTTAGGATAAGCGCACTCATAATGAGTTAAATAAGTTCCTACATCGAAAATTTATAGTTCTTGAAGGAAAAAGGCTTCAGTCAGTAAATCTCGTATGTTCTTTTTATTTCGTTCTTCATTATTTTTTGTTGTAGTTATGCTATTGCATTAGCTGATATAAACATAAAAACTGTTGTTGTAAGCGTTTGGCTATTTGTTTATTTTCAGTTCCAAAGTAACAATAATTTTTCGATTCTTTCTTTTTTTTTTCTCCCTTATTTTTAATTATTTTGTAGAGAACGTTGTTTGTTATCCGGTTTTGTTTTCGTACAATCAACGGTGGCAGCGCGGTGTTTGCAAGTGGTTTTAAAACGTCCGACTTTTATTATCATCCCATGGTATGGCAACTACTGTGCTAGCTGCATATTCATCGCTTTTATATATTTATTTATTTTCATCGGGATCGTTCTTTTCTCTACTTCTACTTCTTCTTCATTTTTCTTTTCCATTATATTCTTCTGTACGTACATGTGTACGAGGCGTTTGTTTGAATTAAGCACAAAAATGTTATATGTGCACAACAAATTGCATTTTGCTTATTTAGCCATTTCATAATAATTTTCGTATAGTTGCGCGCGCTTCTTTCATCTCGTTCACCCCGTTTAATTTGTTGTGCACTTTTTTCGGCAATTCAATACAAGCATCGCGCTATTGCATTCTTGTTTCAGTCATAAATAACGATGATATATGTTCACTATTCGTAATACACACAGCGAATATTTTGTGTACAATGATGTGCGTGTGTTTATATTGTATGTGCATCAGCCCTCTGCTTGTTCCGTTTACATCATATACACCAAAAGGTTCAGATTAAACAAAATACCAACGTAAACCCATAAAAATGTAAGAAATTGCAATGAAAATTGTTTGTACAAACACAATAACACATACTCACATGTGCCAACACATCTAAGCACATAACTTTAGTGTGTGAGTGTGTGTGTGTGCTGCACGAAAAGGGATTTCAACGCTATTCGAATCAGATATAGCCATAGATAATAGACAAAAGAGCTTTTCGGTGGGCTTTATTCACCTGTTCAGCCACATAATGCTCGCATTACAATGGATTTTCAGTTGACTAACAACTAAAACTAATATAATTTATACGTTTTGATATGCTCTACTCTCATCTCATTTTCCATTGAATGTCAGCTCAGATCAGCCATTGTTTGTCACACGGTATCTTTTTTCTGTCACCTCGCGATCAAAGTTCAAGTGTTATGGATATGCTTACAATGTGTGATTTTTACATTTGATATTCTTTTATATTTCTATCCACTATTTTATCTCAGTGTATTATCTTTTGAAATCTAGATTTGATTCTTTCGAATCGGCACTTTAAAATGTATGCAATTTTTACCGTCAACAACAATAACAATTTTTTATCGTAAAAGTTTTCCGAAAAATTCGTAAAACTAATAAAATTGTATTCGGAATTTGTTTTTTTTTCTTTATAAAAATGTTTATTCTCTCACGTAGACTCATATTTCATGCCGTATTTCGAAATTTATGAATAAATTTACATTTTCGAACACATTTGCAGTAAGTTATATTTTGATGATAAAAAAGAAAAAAAAACGAAAAGTTCCAATATGAACGGAAATCCTCTTACATTTTCAACAATAGATGGTATCGCACAATTCATACCGATCAACAACTATATATTATTTAATTAGCAAAGTTAATAAGATCAAACATTAATGAGATAATGTCATTAGTTAGTTGTTAAAATAAACATAATGATTAAAAAACGATGAGGTTTTGACAATGAACGCCATTTTCAAAGGCAAAATCAATTTGGATCCTTATAATCTTTATCATTCACTCGATACCGTTGCCAACAAATATTTTCAAAGACTCAATGCAGTAATCTTTAGGTGATTTTGTTATTTGTTCAACGTCATACTATGACGGATACGAGAAGATTAATTGGGTTTAAATAAAATTAGAGAAAGTTTTTACGATGCCTCAGTGTTTGGTGTTGCGAGAAAAAGGATGTGCGGTACGCTCAAATTTTGTTGTCAGTGCACTTTTGCTTTATCACCCCATCTGATCGTTCAGCTTTTCTTCCTCTGTCTCTATTCATATCTCAAGCTCCATATATACCGCACTCTATTTCTCTCTTTCTATCTTTCTCTCTCTCTCTCTCTCTCTCTCTCTCTCTCTCTCTCTCTCTCTCTCTCTCTCTCTCTCTCTCTCTCTCTTTCTCTCTTTCACTCGCTCTCTCTCTCTTTCTCTTTCTCTCTTTCTTTCCCTGAGTGTGTTCTCTCTATCTCTACTTCTCTGCCTCTCTCCCCATCTCATTCATCCCTCGATGTTTCTCATCTTTAACCATAAATTGAAAAAAAAAGCGACATGACTTACATAAGAACGAACGGTGATTCGGCTTATGCAGAATTACATGAATGCATTGAAGTTTTGTTGTTTAATTTTCTTCGTTGTTTTTCATTCGGTGTATTGTTTTCCGAAATCATTGCGGCGATGCGTTGTACTTTTATTTCGTTGGTTGTTCCAATTCATTCACGTTGTTCCTTTAAGTTCGAGTCATTTTCATTGTTTTTGCTACGTGTGCGTGTATATGTGTGCGAGCTTGTGTGTGTTTAAGAAAGAGAGCGAAAAAGTGATAGTTTTAATGCTGTGGTATATTAAAATGTAATTTTTCTTCGGTTGATTTTGGCGTTAAGATGAGACAAGCAAGAGTGCATTTCAGAAGGAGCAAAATGGGTTGGTGCGTTTCTATAACACAGTAAAGAGAGTTGGTAGCGGCAGCATCATCATCATCTTCTTCATCTTCTTCATCGTCATCGTCATCGTCATTCTTCTGCTTGTATATTCGCAGCTCAACTTAACTTCTTTTCCATCTTCATTTTTGCAAGCGAAAAAATTTTCTTATATTTTCCTCATATTTTTTCGTTGAGATACAGTTTGCTGTGTGCACAAATGCTATTTTTTTTTCCTCATTCGTTTTTTTTTTTTTCATTCTTTTAACATCGTCTTTCATATTTATACACTTAAAATGTATTGCTGATTCCTTTTCCCAACCGGAATTTTTGCTACTTGACGTTCGAGTGCAACCGACCACTGTCTTTATCTCAGCAAACATTTCTCGAGCATATTTTAAATTAGGTTAAAGAGATATTCATGTATTTGTGCACAAAACACTATTTCTCAGGAGTAATACTAATGGTGTTGTTGTCTATACTGTGCTGTGGCAAATAATGGTAATGGTAGCGGTGGCAGCGAATAATAGTGTTTGTGGTGGTCTGTGCATATGAAATTGAGTTGAGAATAAGTGAATGCAAAAGAGAGAGAGAGAAAAAGAGAGTGAGAGTGAGAGTGAGAGTGAGAGAAAGAGTGAGAGAGAGAGAGAGAGAGAGAGAGAGAGAGAGAGAGAAAAGAAGAAAAACTTTGGCCACCGGAAAGTGAGAAAGAGTTTTATGCTCAATGCGTAATACAATCTACCAAAAACAACGGAACAAAGCCATACTAACATAGATTCATCATCGCGATACTTCTTTCTTTGAAAGTCTACGCCGGAAAAAATAAGATTAATCTTCATAATTTCCCTCATATTTTACATATTTCTCTCTCCACCTACCTCCCTTATGCTTTTCTATGTCTTTTCCATCTTTTTCTGTCTTTTTCACCCTTTCCCCTCTCTTTTTGTCTCTCCATTACTTAATAACTGGGATTATTTTCGAAAAATTGATAAACGTTCGAAGGATGTAGAAAAAAAAAGACCACGACACATCAGACACTTGCCACTCAAAAACTGTCTGAAAATCTCACATGTTTCGCTAAAGTTGTGGCCCTTTTGCGCTTGAATCCATTTTAAGCGATTTTCATATTGAAATTTTATTGAGAAAACTTTAAGCTTAAGACATTCGATTAAGGATTTATTTTTTTTTTTTTTTTCTTTCGTAGTTTTGACAAAACGACGGTAATAAATTATACTATAAATTATCATGCTTGGAAAATTGCATTTGGTTTATTTGAGTGAGCGATTTTCAGCTGATTAAATTTAAAAATTGATAAGTCAGCGCTTGTGAAAAGTTGTGTGGCAAAAAAAAACTGAGAAAAAGAATATGAACCAGCAGAATTTCATGCGAACGAGATAAGTCAGTCAAATTTATGCTTCGAAAATGAATTTTTTTTTTTTTTTTTCGAGTGATAACAATGAAAGTTTCTCAGCATGCACTTGCTTGCAATGGTTTATTGCAACAGCTACAATACGATGCACTGAAGAAAAGTTATAAAAATCATAATCATCGTAATAAGAAAATAAATGTGACAATAATGACGCTTATTGTCCTCGTTGCAATCATAAAAGCGATTGTGCAGTGACACACAAAAAAAAAAATGGAAAAAAAAAGAAGTTTGTTTGCCAAGTCGCGTTACACACTTAAGCCAGCGATGATGATTCGCTGCCACTAATTGCTGCAAAAATAAACTCTCAAAAATTATGTAATCCGAATGCAGTTCAACGATGAAATAAAAAAAAAAAAATAAATAACAGTCAACGAATTTTTGTTGTATTAAGAGAGTGAGTTATTGAGTGGATAATAAAAGCGTATGAAATGAAATGAACATTGACAAATGAAAACGAACAGAAAAAAAGTGAGCGAAAAAAGGGCAAAACGAAAAAAAAAATGGATTGGAATTGTGTACATAACAGTGATACGATGGTTGATCACTAAAAACCAAACAAAGAATGTGATACATCATTATTGCTATAAAATAAATCGATAGATGCATGCTTTTGGATGCCATTTTCTTCATCATTCTTAAATCAGAAAAAGAAATTGAGAGAAAGAGACGAACGAAAGAAAGAAAAAAAAAAAAAAGATTGAACAAAATGGATATGGATAAATTCAATATTTTCCATTCGGACGAACCAAAATCAAGATAAAATATCGAAATATATGAAGAAAAATACAGTTGACCAAATTATAATCAAGATTTTAAAATAGAATTCAATAAGAAAACCGCATTGAATCGATGACATGAGAAAAAGCTCATTGCACATTGGATCAAAATCGCATTTCCTGCGCCACAACGGCCGAACTTTATCAAATTGTGGATTATTTCTCAATCAAAGAACGAAATAAGTAACAATTCAATTAAATTTTCATCAAATAACCAAAAGGATTTACAAAAAAAAAAAAAATATTTTTCCTTCCTTTAGGAACTAGAAAATATAACATTTATTTCGCATAAATTTGTTCACAATGTGTATATTTGTTTGATGCTTTTTGTTCACATATTTCGTCATATTTGGATTCGGCACACTTCTTTGTGGGAGACTTTCAATGTTTCAAATACGAATCTATTCTTTTGCCCACTGCAAATATTCAATTGAATTGTGCCATGTAACATTGAATGAAACGAAGTGAATGCAATTTTTTTTACTTAACTCTGTTGCCGTCGTGCTATTTTGTTGTTGTTGTTGTTGTTGTTGCTAAAATTGCAAAACGAGGCAAGAAGAAAACGCGCGCACACGATAAAGATATAACAATTGAACCAGATGACCATAAAGTCATCAATATCTTTACGTGAAATTTTTACGGCACTTTATTTCGATTTATTTCTCTATTGTTGGATTTAAAAATAAAAAAAAAAAATTTAATTTACAACGTATTTTTGCCCATTTCTTTATTCAATTTCACGTGAATGGTAAGGCCAAGCTGTGTATACAATTTTCAACAATCTATTTCATCCTGCTGCACATCCTTAATACTCTATATAATAAATAACGATATTATTATTCCGCTACGAATGTTTAACTTAATTTGCGTTACGGAATAAATAACGGTTGGAATTGTGCTGCGGCAACGATATTTCTCATTAAATGTTCCACACGTATTTCTTTGGCGGTATTAATGTCTTAAAACCGATCGTCATTTACTTAACGACATTCCATCTGTTTATCGAAACATTTGACCAAATGCTACTCAATGCAATATTTCTATCTAAATGAATTTTCAAGTAAATCATATACTCAAAGAGAAATAGAGGGGGGGGGGTCCCTATTCGTACCTGAAATATATATTTTAATGGTGAATGTGACTGTGTGGAATCCGCTTAGTCAAGAAGTTTTCTTTGCAAAAGCAATAAAAGTTAGTTAAATAAACTGTTTTCGCACTGGAATGCACTTTATCGATATCACTCATCCACTCACAAATTAAAATTGAAAATTGCGTTAAGATATGATACAAGCAAACGAAATGGAATAATTAAAACTAAAAACTTTTCTCTTGAATTGCATATCATTTGTTTTGTGGACATTTCATTAAATCAATATTTATCTTTATTTTAAGTCAGTATGATTACTGTCATATCATAGCACATTTCATTTTTTTTTTTTTTTTTTTGCTTTTTATGCAAATCACAATATTTTGCGTTTACGAATGTACACCAAATGTGTGATTCGTGCAGTAAAAAAAACTTTTATAGTTTTGACGCTGCACAAGTTAGCGAATCTTTTTGGAAAACTTCAATAAAAGAGAAACGTGAAAGAGAAGAAAATAGAAAAAAAGACATTCTGATCGAGTGAAAGAGAGAAAGAGGGAAAGAGAAAGAGAGAAAGAGAAAGAGAGAAAGAGAGATGGAGAGTGAGAGAGAGAGAGAGAAAGAGAGAGAGAGAAAGAGACAGCGAGGAAGAAAAAAATCAAGAAAAGCAGAGAGTGAGTATTTTATTTGTTGAAAGACACGAAGCAGTTTTGAAGTGAAGCAAACACGAAATATCAGTAACAGCAACAGCAACAGCAACAGCAACAGCAACAGTGGCATCAAATTAAAACGGAAAACTTAATAATAAAAGTAGTACTTTTTGTGCGAACAAGAAAATAAAAATGGAAGACTTAGAAGATTAGGATTGTCATTGGTGCCGGTTTTCCCTCGCATTTACAATATACTGTTGAATGCATTGAAATGAATAGGGGAAACAAATTTTACGAAACAAATTATTTAAGAAAGTACGAAAAAAAAAGCAACAACAACAAAAGAAAACACATAAAAGTATAATAGACAGACTATTGTCAAACTATCAGATGCATAGCGAAAGCGAAAACTGCATTCAAGAAGTTTTGATATACGAGCATGTTAAAAGTACAGATAACTTAGCGCACAAGAATGGCCCGTGCATTGTAACGGGATGCAATATGAAATAAACGAAACGATATCACTTGCGATCTGATAACACAAGTATATACACACAAATAAACGAAGCAAAAGCAGAAGAAAAAAGAAACAGAACTCAGCCAACAAAAACACTCTGAAGCATGCATTTATTATATCGACACCCAAGAACATGAACAAGAGCCATCTGAGCTCGACGAACAGAAGAATTGAAATTCTTTATCGACCAAAATGAAAAATGAACATTGAATGGAAGCCGATGCACGGCGCGCATTACACACACACACATTCACTCACTCACACACTCACTCATGCACATGATGAGAAGACGAACGAGTAAACGGAAAAAGAAAATCAAAAGACATGAATTATATGCGAAAAGTTTCTCCAAACCCGATGTTATTTGGATGAAGTTCAAGCAATTGCACCAGCGTAAACATTTTTGCCATTCGTACACTCTTTTTCCCACTCATTTTTTTTCTTTCACTCTCTCTCTCGTTCTCTCGTTCTCTCTCTCGTTCTCTCGTTCTCTCGTTCTCTCTCTCGTTCTCTCGTTCTCTCTCTCTCTCCCTCTCTCCCTTTCTCTCTAACTGCTTTATTTTCATAGTCATGGAAATCTTATCATTCAACTGCGGCCTCATTTTTAGTGCAGGTAATAATGCCACGAAATAGATGGATGAGATATGTACGAAAAATGCCATCAAATTCATTGAATAAAATAGTTTGGAAAAAGTTTAATTGTTGAAACGGAAGCTTTAAAAATAAATAGATATCCTCTGTGTGTTTATGTGTGCGTGTGTGTTCTTTTCCGTTTGGCATTTGCCAACACAGTGCACCATTTTAGCCAATAAATACCTAATCGCGATCACTGTTATCATAGCAAACATTTACGATTCCATCATTTTCTTTCTTTCATTTATATTTTACGGAAATTTTCACTAACCAAATGGAATCGTCAAAATTGCATATACACACACATATACAAAATTTGAAAAAAAAAAAAAAAAAAAAAAAAAATGAAACGTAATGGAAATACCTCTTTTGGTGTTTTGATAAAATTCACGTTGAATGCACGTTTCACATTTAATCAGTTTTCTGGTTGAAAAAGGAAGAGTTTCATTTATAAAATACCCAAAATAGAATAAAAAAAAAAAAAGAATAGATCCTGACACAGTTTCAAAACAGCACTAAACACAAAACTATTTTCTCAAATTTACAATATCCGAAAATTGTCGCATCGTCGGTGCAAATGTCAATGTTAATTTTTGTGAACATTCAAAGGATTTATTGTGAATATTTATTTCTTTTCTTTCTTTATCTTTTTTCTTCTTTGTTTCAAATGATCATGTTTTTTTTTTTCAATTTTTCTTTTTTTTTTTTATTCCTTTTCACAAAAACACAATTTTTTCCATTTGATTTTTATTTGGCATAAAATGTATTTCATTTAAATATTTTTATTTTGAAAATTGTCTAAATTTTCGATCATTATCAAAAATGAACATTTTGTGATTTTTCACAGTAAAATTTTGAGATCGACAAAAGTCACAACACCGATCTAACTGAAATTATTCTCATACACATTTGAATCAAAGAGCCAGGAGCTTGTCAATAAACCAAACTGTACCGATACCCATTCAGTTTGTAACTGAATCGCTTGTTTGCCAAGTGCCGACACATTACCCTTATCGTTGCTCAAATACAACAGCTGCTCTATACTCGATGCTTATTGTAAGAAGAAAAAAAAAAAAAATTGAACGCATTTCATTCAACTTGAGCATTCCCGAACGCATCCGATCCAATCGAAGGATGAGATTCGTCAACGAATACGGCGGCAATTGTGTGTAAAGGGATTCAACAGTCGAGAGAAATATGGATAGAGAGAAAAACATAAACAAAATGTGCACATTGCATGATTTTATCACTCAGCCAACAGTATATACTCAATTTTAAGCGCTCACAAAATTCGAGTGAATTTTGGTTGAGTGAAAATCATTTCTATGCAAAACAATTACATTATGGGAAAAAGCTAAATCATTTCATTGTTTTCATGCGGTTTGAGTGAAAGCTTTTCGTTTCTTTGAGCAAAAAAAAAAAAAAAAAACGTAAAATGTCCAGATTCCGAATGCAATACGCATCGGCATACGGAATCGTTATATTTTCTTCTATAATTGTGCACATATTATTGGCCATTTCTTTCGTAATTTACACATATATTTCCAATTTTAATTTCAATTTATATTTCAAATGAAAAATGAAAAATAACATCCCAATGCAATTCGCGAGCATTTTGTTCAATTACGAAGTTGCTTTTAAGTTTTTGATGACAACAATTAAATATCTCTTGAAGAGAAGTGAATTAATTAGGTCATTATGGAAATATGAATTTTCCATCTTCAGTTTATGAGCAAGAGAAAGCAGAGCCGAGCCGAATCAAGTCGAGTCAAGTCAAGAGACTAAAAAGACAAGACAATTGCAAACCGTACTTTGATTGTTATTTGCAATGCACTTGGTTGCAGTCAACATCTCTCTTACAGCGTACACATACAAACGCACACACAATGTACATTTTCATTTCATCGTCAGATTGTGTCAGCCTTTTGTGCGGTAGCGCATGATGGCATCTGAAACTGAAAACAAAATATGTCGTGTATGCATGTCGGTGGTGACTTTAAGTCATTCCAATTTTGAAATCATTTTTGGCCGCATTCAAAGCCTCAAACGATGCTATTGCTATGTGCTTGTGTCAAGAGATTGAAACAAAGTAAGGACCGAAGACCAACAGAGACTTTGAATACAAGACAAAATTTGAATGTACAAAATGAAACGAGAGAGAACTAAAGAGGAAGAGAAAAAGCGAAGGAAAGAGAGGAAGATTGAGAGAGAGAGACAAAGACACACAGAGAGAAAGACATTGAGAGAGAGAGAGAGAAGAAGAGAGAGAGAGAGATACAAAGAACAAGAGAGGCAAACACATTGAATGGGAATGCAAGAGGGAGATCGAAATTGTGAGTGGAAAAAAAAAGTTGGTATTTCGTGGAGAAAATCTAATGGAAAAAAGACAAAGTTGTCCAAGTCATGCCAACATTGTGTACATTAGCAATGGAATTGCTTTTGTCATGCGGAATATGATTGCCTGAGAATGTGGTTTGTATCAAGAACCGCATACAACTATTGCCACATTATAAACCAAAGTTCGCTCAAAGTACTTTCTCACTTTAGACAAAGAATTTGCGAGCTGAAAATATTTAGCATGATTTGAAAAAGACTAAACCTCAAATAGGAAATTGTAACGATGCAAAATGTTTGTCAATAGACCAAAATTCATAAGATTAGGATAAAATTGGTGAGAATTTAAACAAAATCTTGAAAAGGTCCAAATTTATTTAGATAAGATATTGACAACGGAAGAAATATAGTCATAACCGCAAATTGAAGCCGTTAACTTATTTGATTTAGGTACTGTAGAAGTATAGTGCTTTAATGATAACAACAAATCATTTGGATTAATGAATTTATCAAAGATTTTACAATTTCTATTTGAAATTTGGTTAAAAATTTTGATTTTTCTCTATCTATCTTTCACAATATTTCATTGCATAAAAATGTACTATGTCTCACACTATATACTACTTGAATGTATTCGTTGAAAAACTTTATCAAACATGTTCATAAATTATGTTTCATTCGTTGAATGTTTGTTCCCTTGCAAAATACTCTTGTGTATTCACTGAAAAACTTTATTAGCTAACTTGATTAACAAAATGTGTTAATTTTATGAGAAAATTGAAAGCAATTTGTGATTGAATGAGAGGATCGCATCATTGTCATCGAGTTGGATTTTACTAATTCTGACTGTGAATCTTCTAGCAAACGGCTTCTAACTATTAAATTAAATTTAAAAGCAAGCAATAGTTTTTAATGCCATTGTTCCGTTCAAGCTTTTTGTATATATGTTGTTGTTGTTGTTTCAGATGTTCGGTAAAAGTTTTCCATGCAACCAAATTTGTACACGATCTTGAATGGAGAAAATATCCAGGAAAATTCCATTAAGCCTAAATCAAAAGTTTTATTGGTTGATGTAAAGATATACAAGAAAATTTATTTTCATAGTTGCATTATGTTTTAACTTTTCTATGGGCAAATATTTTCCCTTCGTATTGTCGGGGTGTGCATTTCTTCAAATTGTGACCGTGCATAAGATTTGTGGGACAAACAATTCAGTTGAAGAATTTCTGAGAGTGAAATGAGTGAAAAGAGTAAAAGAGAGGGAGAAGGACGATGAAAGACAGACGCATACATTGCAAGAGAACGTAAAAGTGAGAGAAAGAGGAAGAGAGATCGAGTGACAGGGATAATATGAGGAAAAACACGAGGGAGAGAGAGAGAAAGAGAGAGAGAGAGAGAGAGAGAGAGAGAGAAGGAGAGAGAGAGAGAGAGAAAGAGAGAAAGAAAGCGACAGAGAAAGTGAGAGAGAAAGGGAGAGAGGGGGAGAAAGGGGGAGAAAGGGGGAGAAAGGGGGAGAGAGGGGGAGAAAGAGAGAGAGAACATGAGTATGAGCCGAAGAAATAACACTCAGATCCGTATTGCATGCATTAGAAACATTGCATGTTGTTATTGTCATTGAGATGAAGAAAGTCCATAATAATCGAGTAATGTATGCAATGGAAGAGTGAAACTGTTTGAATTCAATTAAATGTTAAAGTTCTATCTAAAGCAGCCATCTAATCGAAGAATAAATTCTTTGTTAAATGCATTCAGAAACGGAAACATAACTCAACTCAATGTGACATTGCTTTCTTTGATAATATCCCTTAATTTAACCAATTATATCAATTACAAGAGATGTGAAAATAGGCGAAAGTACCATATCAATATATCGTGTGTTGGTTTTAGCTAAATTATAGCAACCAATATCATCAGTAGTTTTCGCAAAGTTCAGGGTTAAGGGATTCATTGTAATTTGGATGGAAATCCATGTAACTCGGTTGCCTAGATGTTAAATGGTTGTGCTTGTAATAAGGAATTATTGTCTTTAAGTTTTGAGGGCGATTTTTGTGTGTAAAATAGAGCTCATATCTTAAACTTTCAACCATTTTACCATAGTTAAATCAGTTTGAAGGAAATAATTCTATTTCATTCATTTTTGTCACTGTTTCTACCCAATTCGTGATTCATTGAGACACTTGTGTGTACACTTTGCATGTTTTAACATATTTTTTTTTTGCTCATTTTAATCTCGTTTATTGTTAAGGCCATCCGAAGTATATCGAAATGCCACCCATTTTTTTTTTTTTTTTTTTTCACTTGAATGAAGAAACGTAGTAATAATTTTTTTTTTTGTATTTTCTTCAAAAAAAAAATGTAAATTACTTCAGCAACAATTGGTATCAACTTATATTCGTTGTCCTAATTTAATATTGTTCTCTTCCTCTTGTACATTTATTTTTGTGTCATTGTTTGAAAGTTGTGTGTCGTTCCCATTTCCGCTTAACTGAAGTTGCCGCAACAATACGATAAAAGCCAATGAAACTTCAGCTATAAAAAAAATTGTGCGGAAAAATGACTACGCAAATAGTTTGTCCTTCGTTCCATTTTCTCGTCGCTTGTTTGCAATCTTCTGTTAAGTTGAGCTATGCATGTTTTCAATGTACGCTTCTTTACATATATATATAGATATAATGCGATTATTGGCCAACCAATACAGCACCCGCACCATCTTCGTCAACAATACATTATAAATTAACTGAAGAAAACGTGATCTGTTTGATTACGATTGTGAATGTATATAAATATGGTTTAATAACAACAATATTTATTTTTCAACAGTAAAATATCTTGTGGAGAGATTCTTGAATTTTCACTTTGACTTGATTTCATCCATTCGCTCTTTCTCTTTCACTCTTTTTCGCTCTCATTCTTTTTCTTTTCTTTCTCTCTTTCTCTCTTTCTTTCTCTCTCTCTCTCTCTCTCTCTCTCTCTCTCTCTCTCTGTTTCTCTCTCTCTTTCTCTCTCTCTCTATCTTTCTCTTTCTCTCTCTTTCTCTCCCTCTTTCTTTCTTCCTCACTTCATCACTTCCTCACTTCCTCTCTTCTTCCTCTTCTCTCTCTATTCTCTTTCTCTTTCTCACTCTCTTCCTTTCACTATTCTCTCATTCACAGCTCCCTATTTTCATTCCCTGTTCCAAAATACAGTACATAAGTTTTGAGGCTACATTTTTGTACCGATGCTATTGTAATGACAGTTCTACAAATTCTTCTCACTTCTTTTTGGATTTGCATAATTTGATTGACAAGTCCACAAAATCAGAAGAATTACGCCCCTACGAGAATGAGGGTGAAAACGTACAAGTAAACAAACATAAATAAATGGTATTACATTCGTTCTATGAACTGTTCTAGACTGGTAATCAAATGCGTATATTTCAGACATATTTAATAATGTTGCCAATGAATAAAAATATAATTTAAGACAATATTCTCAAGGGGATTAGAATGGTGCCCATTTGTAAACCGCACGGTGAATATTCTTTTTGTATATACATTTTTTTTTAACAGAATATTTTGGAATTATGAAGGAATAAAAGCGCTCTTGAATTGATTTTAATCGTGTTTTGATGTTTTTGTTTTGTTTTGTTTTGTTTGCAATAGCTTACCAATCACAATACTTTTATGCACAGTGAATTATTGTTTCTCCAGAGCTCATTGACCAATGAAGTGAACGCAGAATAAAAGAAGGAAAGCAATTGTAATTTATGAAAAACCAAAATTTTTTTACAAAATTACGTGGAATATTTTTTAATAATTATTTCAAATATTTCTCTTTTTTTCAATGTTCCTTATGGGTAAACAATAAATTAACGAATTGAACAATTTGAACGAATTGAATACACTGAATTGATCCCATGAATTTTTTTTTTTTTTTCATTCAATACAAACAACTTTTCCATTTTAAGGAAAACAATGAATTTCAAACTCAATTAAGCGCTTCACATTTATTGACCACAATGCCACAATATCTAACCATTAATTGTTCAACCGCAAAGTGGCATAATATTTTTTATGTGTAATTCAGCGGATAAGAAAATGAAAACCTTTAAGTCAACAAATCATCTGAATCAAATGATTCCATCAAAATATTGAGTTCGGAAAAAAAAAGTTTACAGCAATATACTACTAAAAACATTCTCACTGAGAAAAATGAATCCATACTTTATACCTAGGGGGAAAGAACTATTTGCGTATTTGCAGGCATTTACTGCTATTTGCACGAATTTTGTTGTTGTTTTTTCCGTTGCTTGTCTTATCCGAGAAAAAAAAAATAACAGTGAAATACGCACATACTTTTGGCGTTCATTGCAGTATTTGCATTTTTTGTTTCTTCTCCCCCCCCTTTATACAATGCTGTGCAATATTCACTTGCAGTTTGCCACATTTCAAAGCAAAAATTCGTGGAAAATAAATTTCGATAAATAGTGCATCTGACATGTTAAAATTTATTATTTAACATTTATTTCTGAGTCGTTGTTCTTCCGTTATGCGAACAAAATGCAATTTTCAATCGGTTTTCTTGTTGTTCAAATGGAAAAGAATTCGAGAATACGTATTTCTTGCTTTTGCTCTTGCAATCTTTTCTTTCATTCTCTCTCTCTCTCTCTCTCTCTCTCTCTCTCTCTCTCTTTTCTTTCTCTTTCTTTTCCTCTCTCTCTCTCTCCATTTCTTGTTGTATCCCACATTCTCACTGTCTTGCTTGCCATTCTTCTTTGGATTCCAAAGTATAGCAAGCATAGAATGCAATGCTAACGACAGTGTAATCAAAAATGCAACTGCAAAAGGTTACCGAGAATATTTGGTTCAGTGTTCGTGCCCAATATAATATGTTGCTTCATATGGATATAACAAATGGCCGTGCCTGGAGTGTACTTCAAATGGTTGCATTTTTTGACAGGAAAGAAAAACGAAAATGGAAAAGACGATGGCCCATTGATTTTATTTTAATACTACCAATGGAGAAAAAGTCCTTGCAAATGCAGAAGAAGCAAACACATATATACTTACATTCACATACATACACAACACACACACACACACACACACTCAACATCCGTATGAAATCTGAGCACTGTGATTGGATAAATAATAAACTGAAAAACAAAATAAACAAACTCCAAAAATGAGCGTGAGAATGAAAATAGCGCGAACAGTTTTCTCTCGAACTCAACAATGCCATATAACAATTGGCATTGACGCTTGAAATTGTTCCGATTATTTTTCGTTTGTTTGAAATTTCGATGTTAACCCCATTTTGTGTTGTGTGCGAATTCTAGTTTTAGTTCGTTACTTGGTGGTTTAGTATTTATTTCAATTTTATGAAGCATGAGAAATGTTTTTGTACTGACACACTCACACACACATTCACATATTACAATTTGTCGTTGTTCATATTTTTAACCAGTATTTTTGAAAATATGTTGTTCGAAATGCACGACACAAATTATCTTGTATTTTTGGTTTGAATGCTAAGAATGTGGGCTGAACGAAAGAGAGAGAGAGAGAGAGAGAGAGAGAAAGTTTTCCAAAATTGACGTAAATAGAAAGAGAAAGAGTCTTGATGCCGTTTCACAAAGCATGGCAAAAATAAAGAACTGGGCTCATGAATGATTGAATGATGTGGTGTGTATTTTGTATTCTCCCGTGCAAGTTTTGCGTGTTGAATATGTGGCCGTATAGATGTTGTAAATGTTTAGGATGAAATATTAGAAGTGGGTAAATCGACTGTGTCGTTTGTGTACACTTTCTCTCACTCATTTCGACACAAAATGCGAAAACGAACATGTAATTTTCCATTCGTCTCACATTGTTTTGCTGTTGAATGTGACAATCCTGTGGCATTTATAAAAAATTTAATTTTAAAATTATTTTTAAAAATAAATTTATTATTTAAAAAAAAAATGTATGCAGCCGGTATTTCAATGTATCTCTCTCTTGTTCACTTTCGCTCTGTCACTTCTTCCCTCCTCCCTCTCTCCCTCCCCTCTCTCTCTCTCTCTCTCTCTCTCTCTCTCTCTCTCTCTTCCTCTCTTTCTGGTAGCATTTTTCAACGTACATGCACTATAATCATGATACTTTATCATATTTCGGCGTTGCTGTAATGTTGATTACATGAGGAATCGAGACAACAAAACCGAAAACAAGTACGCTCACAAATACACGTATTGTGTGCGCTTTCTGTTTGTGACAAACAAAATTATGAAATAATTGATGCTCTTCGATACTGTAACTAAACTACCGACAGTTTTGCACTTCGCATGAAACATGACCTATTCAATTTCTTATTCAACAGAATGGGCTACTGTGTGAACAGTATGCAATGTAAGCACTATCCCTTTATTCACCATTCATTCATTCATTCATTCATTTATCCATTCCTTTTCTATTTTTGGTTTCGGTTCACTGACCTGTTTATGTGTGAGTTATTGAATGAGTGAGAGTATATGAGTTTCATTGTATTTTATACGGCACGAAATAATTGCAAGGAATAGCCACATGGCACCCAAAATATGCTGCTTACCATCCCACGGTACGATGCATTGGCCCATTCAATACATAAAACAATTTCAAAAAAGAAAAAAAAAAAGAAAAATGAAAACAAAATTATTGTATATCACACACAATTACTAATGGTGAAACGTGTAACAGAAGACTCATTTTATTATTATTGTGTATGTGTGTGTGTGTGTGTGTATGTGCGGATGCAATATTTATGATGGTCTTCGTTCCGAACAATTTAAACATACAATTTAGCACTCTCGCCCAACCAAATTTTCGAAACCAAGAAATATATGCACACAGTGCGCAAACACAACGAAATACATTCCGTTGCATGAACGACAGCACAATTTGCAATGTAATGTGTCTTCTGCACTTTCATTCGACACCATAATTTGATACATGCATTCAAGTTTACGATGCGATTATGGTCTCGGTGTATGCATACGGGGATATTCTCCCTATTGCACTTTCTTTCTCTATCTCTCTCTCTCTCTCTCTCACTCTCTCTCTCTCACTCTCTCTATCTTTCACTCTCTTTCTTTCTCTCTCTCTCTCTCTCTCTCTCTCTCTCTCTCTCTCTCACACTCTCTCACTCTCTCTCTCTCTCTCTCACTCTCTTTCTTTCCCTCTCTCTCTCTCTCTCTCTCTATCTCTCTCGATGTCGATCCCATTCTCTGTCTCTCAGTGCGTTGCATTGATGCAAGGCACTCACCGACAATTCAAATGCAAAAACATATTAAAACGGATTTTATTATATGTTTAGATTGGTTTTGATACTGCATATGTCTACTGTGAATTAATTCTATTGCAAACATGTCACATTCGCAACTTTATTCAAGTTCAGGGCAAAAGCTTGCATGACAAACACCATCATTTCAATGAAATGTATCAGTACGATGGTATGATGCAATTTTATTGGTAAAATGATTATTTTTCTATTGAAATTGTGATTTATCGCGAACAAATATAAAGTGATTTACTCAATCTGAATTTTAAAATGAAATTCAAATGGACGGATAAATTAGTCAAATGGGATGCATTGGAAAATTATAATAAATACCTGATAAAAATCGTTCTATTTGATACATTTCAGCTTTTGTGCAAAATTCATCGAACTCTGAAGACCGTTGAATGAATTTTTGAAATAATTTAACTCTTGTCACTAAATAATTAATAACTCTTATTTTAATTCTGCTTTTTATGGGTCTACTTAACACAAAGAAAAACCACATATTGAACCATTCAAAAAGGAAAAAAAAACATAAATGAAGCAAGCTTAAGCACAATCCGTGCGAGATTACGTGAACTATTCATTTGGATTACTTCATTAATTAATTGGCGTTACTATAAGATTGGTCGCATATTATTCGGAGTTCTTTTCTTCTTTTTCTTCTTCTTCTTCTTCTTCTTCTTCATCATCATCATCATCTCATTCTTATCATATTATTTCAATAGCGTAGAAAATACCGCACGGATTTAATAGTTTGGCGATGTGATTCAAAGGACAAAATGTTGTTAAAGAAACATTTGTAGATGCTGTTGAAAAAGAGATAAATGCGACTGAAATTGTATGATGTCATACAGTTCATGCCACACACATAATCACATTCCCACATACATATACGAATGGATAATCTATGGAATGGCATCAACGAATTGCGAACTTCCAAGCAGATATAATCATCGTATTCAATGATGCGTTACGATTCCGGATTGTTTGGTGTTGGTAATGGACACGGAGATTTAAGGCAATTTATGTAATCAATAATATAGAGTTGTTGTTATTTTTGTTTCTTTTTTTTTTTTTTTTTTTCTTCAATTAATTTATTTCACTCGAACAAAATTGCGAATGTCCGTCCATCTTAGTAGTTTATTTTTCGGTTTCATTCACAATAAATCTTTTTTTGGTTTTGTTCGCATTTGATGATCCATTTCATCATAGTTTCTTGTACAACAGTCAAAGATGATTGCATTCGTTTCAGTCGACTGCATTGATTGACATAGTTTTTAAAGTAATTTTATAAACCGCTTCACCCAATTTTCGTCAGCTTTTGCGTGCTATTTTTTTTTTTCTTTTCGTCTCTCTTCTCTTTCTTTCACAAACAAATTCTTTTTATATTTCCGATGAATGTTCTTTTCGCAGTTCTGCTTCTCTTTGTTCGATTGTTCACAATGAAATTGTGCAATATAATAAATGGCCGGCAGCAATTTAATGATTTTGTACATTTGTGAAAAAAGTTTTATTCCTTCCTTCTCTTTCTCTCCCTCTATCGCTTGCTCTTGCTCTCTCTCTCATTCTCTCGCTTGGTCTCTCTCTCTCTCTCTCCCTCTCTATCTCATTCTCTCGCTTGCTCTCTCCCCCTCTCTCGTTCGCCTCTCTCTCTCTCTCTCTCCATCTCTCGTTTGCTCTCTCTCCTCCTTTTTCATTGAACAACAACAGCAAACGTTGCTGTTATATCCTTCAATCTCATCAGATGGCCACTTGGTTGATTGTTGAAATCGAAAACCATTCTATAAAATTTATTAAAAAGACGAAAAAGAAGAAGGGGAAAAAAAACAACCGAATAATGTGGGCACAATTTTTCATTTTTATGATTCAACATTTTTGATTTGCAGTAAACCATTATTTATTAGGGTGCAATCAATTTATTACATTGCCAAAAATCTGATCCGTTTACAATTTAATTTGATAGTCACCCTAAATTGTGTAATTTTACATTGCAAATGCTTAATTATTACATAACTTTCAATTCAAAAAGATTTAAGTAAGTTTTACGCTACAAATCTCATGGAACGCAAAGAGTGAGAGGAAGGAGAAGAGAAAAAGAAATGAGAAGGAAGAAGAAGAGAAAGAGAAATGAGAAGGAAGAGAAGAGTGAAAAGCATAAGGTATGAGAAATCTACGAGAAGCATTTGCAAGGATCGAGAGAAGAAAAAAAAAAAAGTCCGTCAAATATGGTAAAATTTCTCACAAATGCAAAACAAAACAAAAATTGTTGTAAATTATGAAAATTCAGAATTTATGACAATAAGAAAAGTGGAATCAAAATCAGACAATCATAAACAATGCAGATGAAATCAGGCGAATGAGCGCCAAATCCGATGAGATAAAAATTGTGCCGGGAGCATTGTAAAATAAAGAATTTTTCGAATTAGAACATTACAAAGATTTCCCAGAGTGAATAGTCTTTCCGGTTTGTAACTTTTCAAGAATTTAATATTTTTCGTTTTCAATGTTCGA